>SKCR01024895.1:0-272250 GCA_019454045.1 Zanthoxylum bungeanum | reverse complement strand
TGCTTATTTGACACTCTAATGCTTTGCATGGAGATTGTGTACATTGCACTCAATGGTAATGCATGGAAATGAGTGTTGACACTCTAAGCCTTTGCATGTGTTGTGTCATAAATTTATTATTAATTTAATAAATTATGGCATAAATATAAATTGATTTTTGGTAAATCATTTATTAACTTAATACAACTTCTTCTCTCTCAATATTCTCTTCCTCTCACGCCCAAAAAAGATTTTGGGGACTGGTTTTGAACCACAAAAATCGTGAGCAAGGGAAGCCAAGAGTTGGGTTTTCATGGTGAAAACCGCAAGTGCTAGCACACTACGAGTCTTGCGAAGGTGGTAGGGAGGTTCCCCCATGAGACGGGATCCATCCGATGAAGATTGGAGCTCCGTTTCTTCACTTAATTTTTGTTTTGGTAGGCAGTGGACTGCTGCAGTGAGCTTACAAAGGCAGTGCGTTTTTGGGCTTGAATCGTCTCCAAATCGACTCTACCGATCAATGTGAGTATTCCGCTACCTCCGTTGATGTGTTCACACATAATTTCATGTTTGTTTGACCTTGGGACCCTTATAGATACCAACAAACCAAAGGATATTACTTCTATCACCCACAAGAGAACAAAGTATTTTTTGCTCTACATGCAGTTTTCCTTGAGAAGGAATTCCTAAATGCAGTGGTTAGTGAAAGGAAAGTAGAACTCGATGAAAATCGGAGTGATACTATTCCTGGCATATAATCCTCAACGAAACATGAACAGTTCATCAGGGATGAAGTTGTACGACAATCTTCGATTACACAAGGATCGCGTAGGTCGGAGAGAGTCAGGAAACAACCTGAGAGGTATGGGTTTCTGATCTCACCTTATGTAGATATTAATCTCATTGAGGATAACGAACCAGCTATGTATGAGGAAGCGATACAAGATATCAATTTCGTTTTATGGCAAGAGGCCATGAAGTTCGAAATAGATTCCATGTACACCAACCAAGTTTGGACACTGGTTGATGCACTAGAAGGCGTAAAGCCTATTGGATGCAAATGGGTCTTCAAGAAGAAGACCGACATGGATGGAAACGTACAAACATACAAAGCTAGGCTTGTAGCGAAGGGGTATCATCAACGACATGGTGTCGATTACGACGAAACTTTCTCACATGTCCCGCAAGATAGTGAGACAAGGTTTTTACTGGTCAACCATGGAGACAGACTGCTCGAAGATGGTAAAGCACTGTCATGATTGTCAAGCATACGGTAATTTGAATCATTTGCCACACACAGAGTTGCACGGGTTGTCAGAGCCATGGCCTTTCTCAGCATGGGAAATTGATATGATTGGAGAGATTCGAACGAATGCATCGAATGGGCATCGCTTCATAGTAGTGGTAGTAGATTATTTCTCAAAGTGGGTGGAAGCCGAGTCATTCCGCAATGTTACAGCGAAACAGATGGCAAATTTTATAGCTCGAAATCTCATTTGTCGGTATGGTATGCTGCACCATGTGGTTACAGATTACGAAGTTCAGTTCTAGGGGGAAACAAAGGCAATGCTACAAAAATATGGGATAGGCCATCACAAGTCATCACCGTATAGGCCGTAGGCAAATGGGGCAGTTGAGGCAGCCAACAAGTCAATAAAGACGATTTTAGACAAGATGATAGAAAACTGTAGAGATTGGGCCGACAAACTACCGTATGCTTTGTGGGGGTACAGAAAATCAGTGAGAACAGTAACATGGGCCACACCTTACTCTCTAGTCTACGGAATGGAAGCAGTAATGCCAGTGGAAGTGGAAATACAGTCTATGAGGGTATTAGCAGAGGCAGAGTTACCGGAACAAGAATGGGCCACACAGAGGTTTGATCAGTTAGCACTGCTGGATGAGAAAAGAACGAAGGCTTTGTATCACATGCAGTTGTATCAGAAGAGACTAGCCCGAGCATTCAACAAGAAATTACGTCCCACCAAGATAAAAAAGGGTGATTTAGTACTTAAGTAGTCGAGGCCGTCGACGACAGATCCGAGAGGAAAGTTCAGACCTAACTGGGAATGACCTTACATAGTGCAGAAAGTAATGGGAAATGGAGCAGTGAGACTGTCAGACTTGGAAGGAAATGAGTTCACCGAGCCAATCAACGTAGACAGATTGAAGCAGTACTTTACCTAAGGGAGAGAAGACTGAGCAGTCATCAGGAATATTGAGAGAAGACCTAACCCAACAGGATAAGAAACACATTCATGCATGCATACACGTAACATACCTTGCATTCTCTTCGTGGTTGTTTTGTTTTGTGTTCGCAGGTTCAAAGAAGAAAAGAGGAAGCGGTAGAGATGACCCAATCAAAAGCAACATCAGCGCAGTTTCAGATTTGTGAATGAGTCCCAGGGGGCGAGGCCCACATCAGCAGTTTCATGGATGCGTCCCAGAGTTGTAACCCACGCCATCAGCAGTTTTGGGGATGCGTCCGAGAGTTGTAACCCATATCAGTAACTTCGGGGATGCATCCCAGGGTTGTAACCCACGTCATCAGCAGTTTTGGGGATGCGTCCCAGGGTTGTAACCCATATCACCAGAAGTTTCAGGGATGCATCCCAGGGTGGTGACCCACATTGGCAACGTTATCGGGATGCGTCCTAGGGTCGAGGCCCCTGTTGTCAGGTACAGTTATCGGGATGCATCCCGGGGTCGTTGGCCCCCTGCATCGTTAGTTTTGGGTTGCGTCCCAGGTCGAGGCCCATATTTTGTCAGCGGTATTGGGATGCGTCCTAAGGTCGAGGCCTCTGTTGTCGGTTGCAGCTATTGGGATGCATCCCAAGATCGAGGTCCACTGTAGCATCAACTCAGTTCGAGGCAGTTGGCGAGCCAAGTAAGTGAAAATGCATTGCATAACTTTGATAAGATTGTTCAAAGTCACACACTACACAAGTCCCATCAAAGTGGGGGCGACTGTAGGCACTGTATTTTTGCATGTGAGTCCCTATGATGAGTCTCATTTGGAGACACTACCTTTTAAGTCACGGAAGTCGCAGGAAACGGACGTCGGAAGGGGAAATTCAGAATAGGCATGTCATCAGATTCATTTCACAAGTTCATTGTTTTCGTTCGTGCTGTGTTCGTTACTTCGTTCGAACGTCAGGTAGATTACGGGCATTCGTGTAGCATTCGAAGAGGCGTTCGAATGGCGTCGGTATTTCTGGTTTTGCTGCTAGCCTCACACCCAAGCACAATTAGCCCACGAAAGCCCATAAAACACATCCAAATTAATAAAACACATATTTTATTATGTTTCGTACCATTTAATGTCATTTATAGTTTATTTTATATTTTATTTGTATGAGCATTATTACATGGATCTTGGGTTATTTGCACGTGTTTTGGGAACTTTCGGAAGCATTGGACGAGCACGGGAGCAACAGGAACCAAGAGACGAAGGAACCAGTGGAGAATCATCACTGGCGCCGCGGCGCCTTCAAGACACGCATCCCAGCCAAAAGGTCAAGAGGTATGCGTTGTAGCACAAGGTCCTGGCGCCACAGCGCCCTCAGAAAGACCACGCGTTACACATATTTTCAAGAGGCTTTAGTGCCGCGGCGCTGCAGGTTAATACGTACAGGCGCGTTGTAGAATATTAATTATTAGGGTTTTAAGATACCTAATGACACCAAAGCTCTACTATAAATACATGAGTTCATCCACAACTCAAGGGGAGGTTAATACACAGCACAAAACACCAAAACACATATTTTAGAGAGATCCAAGGAGGAGGATTGAAGAACAACAAGAGGAGACAAAGACGGTGATGTCCGAAGAGGGAGAGATTCAATTCGGGTTTTATCTTCTTGTTTCTTTCTTAGAACTCTAATGATTTCCATTAGATTCATGACTTGTTTTCTTTTTATCTATTGTCATGAACTAAACTCCTTAATTCTGGAGAATGATGTAATCGATGCTTGAACCTTGTTATTGATTAGGAATTTTGTTATGAAGTTTTATTAATTTATTTATATTCTTTTGAGTTTAATGCTTCTTGATTATTGGCCACAATTGAAGATGATAAATTTTTAGAATCTATCACTCGAGAAAGGAGATTTTGAATAGATCTAGAGAATATGACTTAGGATTTTATAGAGTTCGAGAGAATCTGTAGTTCCTTTGAAGTCGTTAATATAGAATCACAAAGCGTAACGAGTTGTTAACTACTAGATTTTTATAGAGATATCGAAGTCTATAGTTGATGATATTTTCACTCGGCACTTGAGAGAATGAGTGGATATTTTAGGAGTCTTGACTTATAAACAATATAAGTGAACAAAGATTAATTGGCATGACAAATACATAGGAGACAACTAGGTGAAATCAGGACCCAGAATCTCTATCGTATTAGTTCCTCCTATCAAATTATTTTTTATATTTATTTATTTAATTAAATCTTTATTAATTATCGTCTAAATAAGGTTAGGATTATCAATTATAGTACTTAGTGCGAGTTAACGCAATCCTTGTGGGTTCGATACTATTTCATTGATTTATAGTAATACTTGACACGTACACTTACGGTACGATATAAAATATCACAACAATGTGCTTGTGTATGAGAGGTCCTGTGATGAGTTTTTGTCACGTGATATGTGTTCACGTGTGTATGTTTAATTGGGTGATGATTTCGTGGTGTAGTAGTCGATCTGGTTAGGAATCCGTTCAGACGGAATTCATCTCATACCTATTCTAAAATAGGTAATGAGTCTCGTACGAGCATTGTGTGTATAAGTCAGTCGAATGTATATGTTATTGAATGATGTGATATTTGATGTGTCGGTTGTTGTGTGTGCTTCGTGGTTGGTTGATTGATGTTTGTAAATATGTTTGAGTGTATGTATGTGTATGATAGAACTCGTGTTATGTATGGATCGTGTATGCTTATGTGAAATGAATGGATGATTTGAAACCGATGAGAATATCATAGGTTATTAAGCGTGTTTTCCAAGTTTTAATGGTATGTATGTATATCTGTAAGAATTATGTTATTGTATTTCCATGTATATAAGAGAAGTAATTTTTGAACTGAAGGAAGTGTGATTGTTTCATCGATTTGATGATATTTCAAATATGGGTATTTGTGATAAAATTATAGATGTATGACTTCGTGTTTCACGTGATTGAAGTGGAATTAATGTTAAATGTTATACTCTATGGTATTCGAGTTTTCCTGTCTATGTTTTGAAAATTAGTTATGAGATTGACATGTATGTAGACATGAAAATATGAAACCTTGACGTAAATAGAGTATAAATGATAACAAAAGTTGATAACTCTTATCTCGTTGTAACTTAATAAATTTGACAAAACTTCTAATGTGGTTGACTTATATGATTTGTTTGCTTGTAATGTTAGCATGGTTACTTACTGAGTTTTTATAACTCATACCAAACTAGTTTGCTAGTTTTGTAGGTTGGCTATCTAATGGGTCAACCATTTCAACTTTGGAAGGCATGCTCAAGGCGCGGATCACCCAAATGGCAGTCACCATCACAAGTGTCCTAGAAAAGGTTTAGAGGCCTAGGAATTGTGATTGATGTTCTTTTGTTTTTGTGCTGAGCACGTGAATTGTATAGATTAAGTTAAAGTTTTAATTGCTTATGATGTTGTGGGCAGAGCCCTTGAGTGTTGATAGATGATATGAACAAGGAGCCCTTATGAAATGTTTTTGATATGTTGGTGTGGACCTGAGGTCTATTTTGATATATGATGTTTATTTTAGGATCACTTTGGTGCTGGACTGAGATTCAGGTTGTCTGCTTTTCGGATACATCATGTCGGATTTTTGTAAATTTATATGCTTATGGAGATGGTTCAATCCTGTTTTGCCAGTAGCATCCTGCCTCTGGCGGGGTGTTACATATAATTTTTGAAATTTACATCAGAATGACTTCAGAAATATGAGTTGTTGACTTGTAACACTCCGCCAGAGGCAGGATGCTACCGACATGAGACATGATTAATCCATCTCCATAAGCCTCCAAATTTAGAGAAAATTGGGCATGATGTATCCTAAAATAGGACAACCTGGATCACAGCCTAACATCAAAACAGACTCTCGTAAAACATCAAACAAACAAAAGGACCTCAGGTCCACATAAAACACATCAAAATCAACATCTAAGGGCTCCATGCCCACATCATCTAACAACACTCAATGGCTCTATGCCCACAACATCATAAACAATCAAAACATTTACTTAATACAAACGACGTGCTCAGCACGACAAACAAAACAATAGTTCAAATATCCTAAACTTCTAAAACTTCTGCCAAGATACTTGTGAGGGTGACTGCCACTTTGAGTAATCCGCATCTCGAACATGACTTCCAAATAATAGCCATTAATAAGATTGATCTAGTAAACTTAAAATAAACTTGACAAATAAATTTTAGGCTTCAGCCTTAAACTTAATAGCCCACGATCTTCCATGAGGATAGATAACCCTTTAATAGATTTCCTTACATGATAGACATATACCTGTCGAGCGAGGGTAACAACAATTGGAACTTAATCTTAATGAATTCAGGTAACTTGGTTGACATAGACATATGGTTAATTGGGTTACACTGGGTATTAGCATATGACAATCGACATAGGCTTTTGCATAATTTCGTGTTCCAGGTTAGTAAACCAATAAATTACACAAACATGAAATAACCACTTTTTCTTTAAAAGATATTTGAAAGATTCACAACCCTAGATAGTTTAATAATATTGAATTTTCCTCAATCTATTTTCACGCTATTTTATTTACTTGTTTTAATTAAAATCATCATCCAATCAAACAATCATTCCATTAGATACTTGTAAAAAATTGATTTCATAAATAAATAGCTTAGGTATTAAGTCCTCGTGGGATCAATACTTTTTATACTACTTGAACGATACGTGCGCTTGCGTTATACGCGTGTGATTACGCACCAGTATACTATGTCAACAATTTCATTAACCAGGTGAACAATCTATATTTCAATACCTACAACCCAGGTTGGAGGAATCATCCCAATTTTACAGGGAGCAATAATTCAGGGCAAATGAACAATCCATCACCTAGATTCCAAAAAAAAAACAAAGGCCATGAGTATGAAAAAGAACCAAGAATAGTAGAATTGCTTGCCCAGTTGAAGAAGCAAGAAGCAAAATACGACGCTTTAGCAGCTAGAGTTCAAAATCAAGAAGCCAAATATGATGCTATGATTCAAAGTCAAGCAACTTCTATGAAGGCACTAGAGAATCAAATGGGATAATTGGAAAATGCTCAGAGTTACAGACCGCAAGGTGCCCTTCATAGCAACACATAACCAAATCCAAGGAACATGGGAAGGAGCAATGTCACACCATCACTTTGAAAAGTGGAACTGAAATCAACAAAGATGTTGGAATCAAGGCATTCACTGAGGAAGTTCCAAAAGAAAGTAGTGAAGCAATTCCAAAGATGGGGGAAAAAGAAGCAAAGGAAAAAGATCAAGAAATATTCACTCCACCTCCACCTTTTCCACAACGTCTACAGAAAAATAAACTAGACTAGCAGTTTTCTCGAATCGTGGAGATCTTCAAAAAGCTGCATATCAACATTCCATTTGCAGAAGCTTTGGAATAAATGCCAAGCTATGTCAAATTCATGAAAGACATTCTTTTACGAAAAAGAAGATTGAGAGATTACGAGACAATAGCATTAATAGAAGAATGCAACGCCATCATCCAGAGGAAGCTTCCCGCAAAGTTGAAAGATCCTGGCAGTTTCACCGTCCCTTACATCATATGAGAACATAACTTTGGTAAGGCTTTGTGTGATCTAGGTACGAGTGTTAACTTTATGCCTTTTTCTATTTACAGGAAACTGTAGATTGGATAAATAATACCCACATCAATCTCTCTGTAACTTGCTGATAGAACTCTCGTATTTCCGAGAGTTGTAGTTGAAGATGTGATGGTCAAAGTTGACAAATTCATTTTCCCAGCAGATTTTATTATCATTGACATGGAGGAAGAAGAAGACGTGCCGATCATCCTCGGGATACCATTCTTGGCTACAGGTCGAACCATCATTGATGTACATGTTGGATAATTATGACCAATAGCTTCATAATTTGTACAGATCATGGTGTTGTTGTACAAATTAACTATGTGACAAAGGAAATCGCTCTCTTATCATTTGTGATTAGATCACCAAGATGTATAAATGATAGGAGGTCCATATGATTAGATCATGGATTGAGATGATATGAGATAGTATCAATCCATGAAGGTTTAATCATTAAATATCCCAAGTCGTAGTATTATCGAGATTGGACATCGATAATACGGAATAGACTAGTATTACACTTGTGCGCGTTGTGAGGGTATAACGACATCGTTCTCATATATTTGGGTATAGGATACTCATACAAGTGTAGTATGAGGTTGTGTTTTACCGATGGTACGGAAAACAGCTTCGCTCTGGATAGACCCCTCAGAATTCCATTGGTAGTATTACTATGTGTCTATGGAAGTCTGAATTAGGGTAGGTGCATTTGGTCTTAACCTAAGACTTGCACCGCTAATACTTGCGACAATCAATGTACTTTGGTTTTGGTCGTCCAGGGCTTTAACAGGTAATGTGTACGCCTCTGCTGGGTATATTGATAATCGTAGTGTATTGGGTGTGATGTCGAGATGGAAGTATCATTCCAGTAATAGTAGAGATGATGATCACGTAGGAGACAGAACTCATTCTCTTATATGCTGCAGCTATCGGGATATTATGACTAGGTCATGTTTATCCGATTATAGAGACTAGTTACCAGAGATCTGATATGTGCTTCGTACAGGGCAGACACATTTCCAGCCCCAGGCCTAGTACGTGACATCCGATGTTGGATCGAGATACGCAATACTACGTATACTACGCCAGATATAGATCACATATTCCTGTAAGGATATTTCTGGAGAATTGGGTAGGCATGGCGCTTTTCTAGAAGCCAACCTTGTCTTGTAAATCAGTATAAACGTAGTACTAGGTACTTACGTGTTCGGATAGTCCAATGACCGAATTTACTACCAACATATCCGGGGATCTCATGGGTCGCTTCTTGAAGATTTACCGATGACGTTTGACTCGCACTTTATTAATCTGGGATTAATTAGATGAGAGAGAATATTAATCTAGGATTAATTACGGAGATATTTTATCTGGGATAAAATATTAATTAAAGAGATAAAATATTAATTAAAGAGATAAATTATTTGATTTATTAAACGAAATTGGATTTCGACGCGGAATTGAAATTAGATTTTAATTCGGGTGAACGAGTTAAGTTAGAATTAATTCGTTAGCTACATGAATAGTGATTTTGCTAGACATAATTATTTAATTGCGTCGCAACGGAAAATTCGTTGATTTGGAATTAGCGAACCCGGGCCCGGAAGTGTTTGCGAGGGCACTCGCATTGCGAATTTATGTGCGGCCCAAAAGTCACATCAATCGTCAAATCATTAATCACATCAAGCATCAAATCACATGTCACTTTGAGTGATGTGACAATTTGTCACTTGATTGATTGATGGAGGTGGTTGGCATTAAAGCCTTGACTTTTTGGAAAAGCAAAAATTGGTAAATGAATTTGGAAATTCATTAAGTGTATTAGATACACATTTTGCCACCAACCAACCAACACAACTCACTCTCTCTTTCTTCCTCTCCATCTCACGCCCAAATGGCAGTCTTCCTTTTCTGGTTTTGGCCATTGCTGAGAGCCAAAGAGAAGAAATGTGGTGATTTTATTGCAAAATCAAGAGTGCTAGCACACAACGGGGTCTTGCGAAGGTGATAGGGAAACCGCACACGTGAGTATGGAATCAACCAAAGCTTGGAGCTTGAGAGATCCCACCATTGCCGAATCCATGGAGGACAAAACAGCAGCAAAAACCGTGAGCCACCTTGGAGGAATCTTGGAGTTTTTGTTCATCGCATCACTCAACCGATCATTGTGAGTATTCCACGACTTCCTTGAATGTATTCGAATGTTGTTTTATGCTTGACAATCGATCCTCGGGACTTAGAGATTTCGCAACAATGGTATCATAGTGAGTAAAAGCATGAAACTTGAACTTAGGGTAAAAATTTGGTAAATTGATTTTGAGCATGATTTGGTTAAATTGTTTGATTAAGTATGCATAAATGATGGTTAATTGAAGTTTGATTGGATCAATTTCATGAAATATTGTTTGGAACAATTTTGCCCAAAAAATTTAGGCTTAGCCGAATTGATGATGCCCTAATTGTCTTGGTAATTTTTGTGTTTTTGATCATTGGATGAGTTGGAAAACAATTTGGTAATGTTGAATTGGATTTAATTGGATTGAATTCGAATCAGACATCAAAATGCCCAAATTGCCGAGACTTGATAAGCATGATATGGGTTTTATTTTTTGATAAAATGTGTTGGACATGTTTTGTTGTTAATAAGCATGATTAATTAAGCTAATTGGTGTTTTGGAAATAATGATTTGGGTAATTAATTATGTTATACACTTTTGTTAATTAAATTGTGAAATTGGATTTTTGTAATTTAATTATTTGGGCTAATTTTGGAAATTGGGCTTGTAAAGTTGTTATTGGGCTTAAATGGACTTGGTTGTACCATGATGGGTTTAGGCAAATTGGTTGGATCCAATTGGGCCCAAAACCACATCCATAAAGTCCAAATGCGACTAATAGACCTTTAATTATTTAATTGGGCCTAATGGGCCTAAATTGATTTCTAGGCTTATGGGGTTATTCCTTGATTGGGCTTTGGCTAATGGGTTTGACCCAAGTTGACCAAAAGTTCACGCCTTAAGAAATTAATTAAAAGCCCATTGGACTTTAATTAAATTAGCATTGGATGTTAATCGGGCTTTGAGACCCGTAGCGAATTAGTATTGAATACAAATTGAATTGGATTTAATTTTGTAGTTTAATATAATTCAAGAATTCGTACTTTGAGTACTTATTCGCAAAACGAGTTTGACTCGCGCAAAATCAAATCGTTGTTTGAACATTGGATGGTCACTAATTATCAGATTAATTAATTGGATTAGATTGATTGATAACATGCTTGTGTGAATACATGGTTGCGATGCATGAATAATGTATATCGGATGGATATTAGATGGGTGGGGAAATTTTGGAAATTGTTGTAATAAATTTAGAATTTATTAATTGGACCTGCGTGTCCAGCCTATTACCTCCTTACTCTATGTATTTCTCTTCTCACCTATTCCCCTCAATGTAAATGAGGTTTTTTTAGAAGTGTTATTTAACGGGTAGAAGCAATACTTGTGCTAGCGGTAGAGAGGAAAGTGAGAGATTTGATCTAGGATCAATGTATTAAGTATTCATCCGCATATCATTATTATTTTATTTATATGCGCCTTATTATGTGTTTAGAATGCATGTTTAAGGGTGTATGATGATGAGACCTTAACAAAGATAATGAATTGGTTCCCAATTTGCACGCGAAAAACCCTCACAAAATATTAAGCGTTTTTCCTTCCATTGAGTGATTCTTACTCAAGATCCAATACTGGCATTGGTTTGTTGGCCAAAGTCAAGACCTTTGTCCGTCGATGATGTGTTTGAATTGTTGGACAAAATGACCCATATCGTCACTATTTGCACAGATCATTGTGTTGTTGTAGCAAATTAACTATGTGACAAGGAAATTGCACTCTAATCATTTGTGATTAGATCACCATAGATATATAAATGAAGAGAGGTCCATATGATTAGTTCCTAGATTGAGATGATATGAGACAATATCAGTCCACGAAGGATTAATCATTAAATATCCCTAGCCGGAGTATTATCGAGACTGGACATCGATAATGCGGAATAAGCTAGTATTGCACTTGTGTGCGTTGTGAGGGCACAACGACATAGTTCTCATATATATAAGTATCAGATACTTATGCAAGTGCAATAGGAGGTCGTGTTTCCCCGATGGTACAGGAAACAGCTTCGCTTGGATAGACCCCTCGGAATCCCATTGGTATTATGACTATGTGTCTATGGGAGGCCGAAATCAAGGTAGGTGTGTATAGTCTTAACCTGAGACTTACATCGCTAATACTTGCGATAATCGGTAGACTTTGGTCTTGGTGGTACAGGGCTTTAACCGGTTCTGCGTACACCACTTATGGGTTTATCAGAGAGTCGTAGTGTATTGGGTGTGATGTCAAGACGGAAGTATCACTCCAGTCATAGTGGAGATGATGTCACGCAGGATACGGTATTAGTGCTCTTAAGTGCTGGCCGGCCATCGGGATATTATGACAAGGTCATGTATATCCGATTATAGAGACTAGTTACCAGACATCCGACATGTGCTTCGGACGGGGCAGACACTTATCCAGCCCCAGCCCTAGCACGTGACTATCCGATAAGGGCTGATATACGCAATACTATGGTATACTACGCTTGATACAGATCTATATATTCCTGTAAGAATATTTCTGGAGAATTGGGTAGGCATGGCGTTTTGCTAGAAGCCAACCTTGTCTTCTAAATCGGTATAAACGTAGTACGAGGTGCTTAAGTGTTCGGATAGTCCGACGACCGTATTTACTGCCAACATATCCGGAGATCTCATGGGTCGCTTCCTGAAGATTCACCGATGACGTATGACTCGCACTATGATTAATCTGGGATTAATTAGTAAAGAGAGAAGATTAATTTCTAGAGAGAGAAAATTAATCTGGGATTAATTACAGAGATATTTTATCTGGGATAAAATATTAATTAAAGAGAGAGAACAATTAATTTGGAATTAATCGATAAAATAATATATTCGATATATTATGCGAAATTGGATTTCGACGCGGAATTGAAATTAGATTTTAATTCGGGCAAACGAATTAATTTAGAATTAATTCGTTAGCAACGTGAATAGTGATTTCGCTAGGCGTAATCCTTTAATTACGTCGCAACGGAAAATTCGTTAATTTGGAATAGCGAACCCGAGCCCGGGATTATTTGCGAGCGCATTCACATTTCGAATTCGAGTGCGGTACGCAAGTCAAATCGAGCGTCAAATCACAAGTCACATCAAGCTTCAAATCAAATATCACTTTGAGTGATGTGACAAGTTGTCACTTGATTTGAGTGATTGATGTAGTAGTTGAAAAGTAACTTTTTGCTTTTTGGCTTTGACTTTTGGTAAATGATAAATGCCTTTTTTAATTATTTGTTTTGTTCTTGGAAAATGAAATAAATAAATATATAAAGCAATTTCATTTTCTAATCTCTCTCTCTCTCCACACGGTTTCACGTGAAACCCTTCTACTTCTCTTTTCCCTCTCTTTTCTTCTTCATCTCCTTCACGGTTTTGGAACCGTTTCTTCCTCTAAATGTTTCTGGTTTGACCGAATCAAGGGGAAGCAAGGATGAAGACTTAGTGCTAGCACACCATGAGTGATACATATGTGATATGGAAACGAATTTATGAGCTTGGATTTGTTTTTGAAGCTTGAAGCTTGGAGCTTCAATGGTGTTCATCAATGGCCGATCATGGAGGAGACAATAACCAGTGAAACCGAGCAGGCCACTGCATGAGGAAGCCACTGCCGAGCTTGGAGGGAGGCAGAAAATGATCTTGTTCTTCGCATCTCAAACCATTCAATGTGAGTTATGTTTCCGCCTTACTCCTTTGATGTGTTCATATGAATTTTCTTGCTTGATTTGTTGATCTTGGGACCTATATTAGAACTCAAAATGAATCACGAAGGCTTTGTTGCATATCGGTGTCTTGTCTAAGTTATGATTTGTTGGCCAAAGTCAAGATCAATTCTTGTCCATCGACATTGATTACGAAGCTTTCCATGGTCAATGGGTTCCGCTTAACTGGGATCACTAAGTTTGTTGTGCCAAAGCCAAGGCTTAGTTGATTCAGAGGAAAAATGTTAGGCAATATATTGGATATATTGGCATATATAAGATATATGTTTCGGACTTGGATGTCTACCTAATGGAACTAGGAATTGGATGGGATCCAATTGATCTTAGAGATCTACCTAGTTAATTATCATACAATTTGTTGGCCAAAGTCAAGATTGTGTATTATTTAACGGGATCCTAGCCCACTACGAAACAAGGTTTCCCGAGTACTGCACAGAGGGTTAGAGGCTCGCCGAAAAATAGTGGGAGGCAAGTATTGAATTTGCAATATTCGTTTAATAACTTTCCATACACGCTAATTACAAATAATTTGTCAAATAAATTAATTTATTAGTTCGACTAATAATTAATGTTGTTTTAATTAAACAATTGGATTGTATTCAAAACTAATTCAATTAATAGTTGATTTTATAATTGGATTATAGTAATCAATATAATTGAATTTAATCTATTAAATTATTGTTGATTATATAGTTGGACTATAGTAATCATTATAATAAATAGTACCTAAATCGTTGATTAAATAGTTGGACTATTAGAATCAAGATAAAATTGAAAGATTAGTGTTTAAAACATAATCCTGGGTGAAAATGTATTTAAACAGCTTTAATTTTCAAATTGGGAATAAAAATTTCAGGATGGTCCTGGAAACTAAGAAGTTACTTTATTTAATAAAATAACATTTTAGGCCTAAGCTAGGAGTTAAGCAAATAGTAGAGCATGATATTTGGAATATTCATGTGATGATAACTTTAGTGCTTAATCCATTAAACTTGCCAAATAGACTCCTTAATTTCTTAATCAGAACTAAGGATTAGATCCTTAAAGTATGATAATGAAATTGAAGGATCTTCATAGATCTATCCTTAGATCTTAGAAGTACTAAATTGTAATAGTAAACTCTTGGAGAGTTAATGGCTATACTCAATGAGACAAAGCCAAAGTTTGCAATAAGGCAAGAAGCGCAAGGCGCACCTTACTTCGGTACTCTAGAAGGCCAAGGCTTGCCCAAAGGCTTCTGGAATGTGAAAAAAGGGCAAAGGCAAAATCATTATAATCTTCTGGGAAGATAAATGACATATCCCAAAATGTCTGCCTAAATTATGGCAAACAGGGACACAGAAGCGTGACTGCCGTATGGACAAGGCAGGCATGAAGGAATTGAAGACGATGTAAGACTCTGGCTTCAAATATGTTTGTCATAAATATGTTCACTGCTAGTATTAAAATTGGATTTTAGATACTAGATGTGGTACATAAATATGTACTGGTGTGCAGAATCTGCTGAGAGCAAGATACTGACTTCAGATGAGATTAATCTGTGGATCGGAAATGGGACGAAAGTCGCTGTTTTAACCGTAGATACCTAAGCTTAGGAACTACCCTTCAAGTGTGTACTTAAATTAGGAAACTATTACAGTGTAACTAGTTTCACTAGATACATTATCTCTATATCAGAGTATAATCCGTTGCGGATATACCTTTATATTCTAGAACACTAAAGTATTTTATTTTATAAAGACGATATTGAGATAAACACATTAGATGTGAATAACAGTATTATATTTTGAATATAAATAAATCTCAAAAATATAATATGACAAACTAATAGCTCAAACTGATTTGATCAGAAGAAACTTAAATGTGGCATTGTTGTCTGGGACACAATTAAACAAGACTCGTATATCCACACTTTTGAAGAGTGGGTACTAGGACAAATTTGATTCAAATCAAATAAAGTCTACGAATCTAGTTTATTGGGCAAAGTGCCTAAAACACCTTTACTTGGTAAAAGTGAAAGTGCCACCGATCTGTTAGCCCTCGTTCATAGTGAAGCAAGTGGGCCCATGTCTAGCTAGGCTAGAGGTGGATATGAATATTTCGTGACCTTTACGGATGTGGCATCACGTTATGGTTATATGTTTCTTTTGAAACACAAATCGGAAACTTTTAGAGTTTCGACACGAAATAGACAAACAGATCGGCTAAGGTATTAAAACCATCACGGTTGGACCATGATGAAAATACTTAAGCAATAAGTTTCTTGTATATATGAAAAAGTATAGTATTCTTTCAATGATGACTCTTCCCGGAACACGTCAGTTTGACGGTGTGTCTGATCGGAGAAACCGAATTTTGTTGGACATGATAAGGTTAATTATGAGTCGTTCTGAGCTACCATTTCCTTCAACGGATATGCATAAACAGTGCAAAACCTATTTTGAATAAAGGTTCCAAAAAAATCTGTTAGACATACTTCATATTAGATATGAACAGGAAGAAACCGGGTTTTCTCATTCCTGATGATTTGGGTATGCTAGGCATAAGTTTGGATGATACCAAACCAGAACCCAAATCGGATAAGTGCCTAAGTTGTGGGTTATCCGAGGGAAATCAAAGTATAGTACTTATACAACTCAAAAGAGAACAATGTAATTGTTGCTCGCCATGCAGTTTTCCTAAGAGGAATACCTATATGTAGTGGTAAGTGGGAGGAAAGTAAAACTCGATGAAAATTGGAGTAGTACTGTTCTAGGCACCGAATCCTAATGGAACACAAATAGTTCATCAAGGATGAAACTATACTAATAATCTTCGAATACACAAGAACCACGTAAGTCGGAGAGAGTCAGAAAACAACCTGGGGTATGAGTTTCTGATCTCACCTCATAAAGATGTCAATCTTATTGAGGAAGACCAACTGACTACGTATGAGGAAGTGATACAAGGTTTCGACTCCCTATTATGGCAAAGTGCCATGATGTCCGAAATGGATTCCATGTATATCAACTTAGTTTGGATACTAGTTGATGTACCGCAAGGCATTGTGCCTATTGGTACTATATAAGTCTTCAAGGAAGATATACATGGAAGGCAACATACCAACATACTAAGCTAGGCTTGTAGCGAAAAAATATCGTTATCAACATTGTGTCGATTACGACGAAACCTTTTACCTGTTGCCATGGTAAATCCATTTGGATAATGCTTGCTAATACTGCATATTTCATTCATGAAATATTGCAGCTAAATGCCAAAACCGCTTTTCTTAACGGAAACCTTTTGGAGGATGTTTAGAACATTCTGACGGTTTTGTCGTACCAAAACTAGCAAACAAGGTTTGCGGGTTCTTCGATCCATGGCTAGATTGAAGCAAGCATAGAGTTCTTGGAATTATCATTTTGATGTAATCATAATGGTATATGATTTAATTCATAACGAAAAATGATTCTTGTGTATATAAGAGGGTTAGTGAGAACGCACTGAATTTGAATGTCCTAAGAAATAATGACATATCATTTCTTGGAAATGATATTACCATAATAAAATCAGTGAAAGCTTGGCTTTCATGAAAATTCTCCATATAATTCTTGGGAGAAATAACCTTTATTCTAGGAATAAAGATCTACTGGGATAGATTTAAAGTTGTTGAAACTCTCTGAGAACTCGTACATTGAAAAATATACGCGACCTGGTGTCTCATACGCTTTGAGCATATGGAGTCACAATCAGGCCAATCTAAGTGATAGTCACTAGATTGAAGTGAAGAACATCCTTTAGTATCTTAGAGAACTAAAGATGTTGTCTTATACTATGGAGAAGGAGAACTTGAAGTGGCTGGGTTCACTGCTGCAACTTTCCTAACCGATAACGACTATAAGTCGCAAAACGGTACTATACAGTTTGAATAACGGAACAATGAGCTGGAAATCTTCCATGCAAGATACTGTTGCCGAATAAACAACAAATGGATTATTGCTGCAGCTGAGGCAGCAATAGAAGCAATTTGGGTCGATAATAAATATAATTAGATTAGATATAATTCTATTAGTAGCTGAGCTAGGCTACAGCGCAGGCTAAAGAATTAATGGTCTCATCAACGATCCAGATATATACTTTGACTATTCATCTGATTCGTTCAGATCATACATCGTGGCGATGTGATGATAGTATAAATTGCATCAGATGATAATCATGAAAATCCACTGACGAAAGTCTTTTCTCAGCAGTTTGAGCGAACCGTACATAGTTCGGTTGTAGGACACTTGAGTGACTGGCTATAGGCCAAGTGGGAGATTGTTGGACAGTTATGACCCATAGCGTCACTATTTGTACAGATCATGGTGTTGTTGTACAAATTAACTATTTGACAAAGGAAATTGCTCTCTTATCATTTGTGATTAGATCACCAAGATGTATAAATGATAGGAGGTCCATATGATTAGTTCCTAGATTGAGATAATTTGAGATAGTATCAATCCATGAAGGTTTAATCATTAAATATCCCTAGTCGTAGTATTATCGATATTGGACATCGATAATGCGGAATTGACTAGTATTACACTTGTGCGCGTTGTGAGGGCATAACTGCATAGTTCTCATGTATTTGGGTATATGATACTCATACAAATGTAGTAGGAGGTAGTGTTTTACCGATGGAACAGAAAATAGCTTCGCTCTGGATAGACCCCTCGAAATTCCATTGGTAGTATTACTATGTGTCTATGGAAGTCCGAATCAGGGTAGGTGTATTTGCTCTTAACTTGAGACTTGCACCGCTAATACTTGCGACAATCAATGTACTTTGGTTTTGGTCATCCAGGGCTTTAACAGGTTCTGTGTACGCCTTTGTTGGGTATATTGAGAATCGTAGTGCATTGGGTGTGATGTCGAGATGGAAGTATCACTCCAGTAATAATGGAGATGATGATCACGTAGGATACGGAACTCGTTCTCTTATATGCTGCAGCTATCGGGATATTATGACTAGGTCATGTTTATCCGATTATGGAGACTAGTTACTAGAGATCTGATATGTGCTTCGTACGGGGCAGACACATTTTCAACCCCAGGCCTAGCACGTGACATCCGATGCTGGAACGAGATACGCAATACTACGTATACTACGTTTGATATAGATCACATATTCCTGTAAGGATATTTCTGGAGAATTGGGTAGGCATGGCGCTTTGTTAGAAGCCAACCTTGTCTTGTAAATCGGTATAAACGTAGTACTTACGTGTTCGGATAGTCCGACGACCGAATTTACTGCCAACATATCCGAGAATCTCATTGGTCGCTTCTCGAAGATTCACCGATGACGTATGACTCGCACTTTATTAATCTGGGATTAATTAGATGAGAAAGAATATTAATCTGGGATTAATTACGGAGATATTTTATCTTGGATTAAATATTAATTAAAGAGAGAAAACGATTAATTTGGAATTAATCGATAAATTAATATATTCGATATATTAAACGAAATTGGATTTCGACGCGGAATTGAAATTATATTTTAATTTGGGCGAACGAGTTAATTTAGAATTAATTCGTTAGCGACGTGAATAGTGATTTTGCTAGGCATGATTATTTAATTGCGTCGCAACGGAAAATTCGTTAATTTGGAATTAGCACCCGAGCCCGGGAGTGTTTGCGAGCGCACTCGCATTGCGAATTTAAGTGCGGCCCACAAGTCACATCAAGCGTCAAATCATTAATCACATCAAGCGTCAAATCACATGTCACTTTGAGTGATGTGACAATTTGTCATTTGATTGATTGATGAAGGTGGTTGGCATTAAAGCCTTGACTTTTTGGAAAAGCAAAAATTGGTAAATGAATTTGGAAATTCATTAAGTATATTAGATACACATTTTGCCACCAACCAACACAACTCACTCTCTCTTTCTTCTTCTCCCTCTCACGCCCAAAGGGCAGTCTTCCTCTTCTGGTTTTGGCCATTGCCGAGAGCGAAGGAGAATAAATGTGGTGATTTTGTTGCAAAATCAAGAGTGCTAGCACACAAAGGGGTCTTGCGATGGTGATAGGGAAACCGCACACGTGAGCATGGAATCAACCAAAGCTTGGAGCATGAGAGATCCCACCATTACCGAATCCATGGAGGATAAAACAACATAAAAAACTGTGAGCCACTTTGGAGGAATCTTGGAGTTTTTGTTCGTCGCATCGCTTAACCGATCATTGTGAGTATTCCGTGACTTCCTTGAATGTATTCGAATGTTGTTTTATGCTTGATAATCGATCCTCAGGACTTAGAGATTTCCCAAAAGTACAAAAAAGAGAACTAACCATAAGGGTATAGGGCAAATAAGTAACATTCAATTTTTTCAAAGCCATGAATTTCCCAGATGACGAAAAGAATGAGGAATGTTTCAGACTTAATGTGATAGATACTACCGTCCAGAACTCTGATGCATTGCAACGTTCCACTGAAAAACTAAGAGCATTTCATATTCCTTTGGAACCTGAAGAGAAAGTGTACTGCACACTGAAGAAGTTAAATCTTGATCTGCAAGCAACAGAAGAGAAACAGTTCCACCAACTCAACGAATTAGAGGAATTTCACATACAGCCTTTAGAGAATGCAAAATTGTACAAAGAAAAGGCCAAAAAGAGACATAATGAGAAGTTAGTGCGCATACAACTGGAACCAGGGCAGCGGGTACTGTTAAACAAATCAAGGTTGAAAATTTTCCTTGTGAGGTTAAAATCACGGTGGTCAGGTCCATCCTTAATCACCAAAGTTTTACCAGATAGAGCCGTTGAGTTACATGATCCCTACTCTAACAAAGCATTCAAAGTTAAAAGCAAGCGTGTCAAGCACTACTGGGGAGAATCAATTGAGTGACAAAAAGAAAGTGTCACACTTTCAGATCCAGCCTAACATTCGGGCAGTCATGTCTAGATGACGACGTTAAACTTAACACTGGCAGGGAGGCAACCCATGTAATTTGTGTATATATTCGATTTCGTGTGTTTAATTTTTGTAGGTACAGTCACATTTCAGTATGGAAGACGCTCTATCAAATCTTCACAAATAATTTCCTTCTCTCCCTCAAAACGCTATGATAAAAGTCTACAAAGCTCACTTGGAACGAATGGGACACTTAAATGATCAAAGGTATTCCTAATGCCATTCGTTGGATTATTGAAGCACGTGTTCGATTTGCAGGTGAGTCATCTGACTCTTTTATTTCATATCTGTCTGGTTTAGGAAGAATCATCTATGCTAAGAAACGAAGAGCTAAAAAAATGGGTGTTTGCTATAAATGTGCATGCATGACATGTAATACCCGTTGTCGATCTTTAGGAATGGTGTCTGATAATCACGAAGATAAAATTATATTCATTAGGGATGGCTTGAGTAAGGAATCTTTAGATGATATATCATTGACTCTTGAGACGTATTCCAGTGGATATGTACATCATGCAATTTGCATGTTACATACACAGTTTCGAAAATAAAGATAATAATTAAGTCTCGGGTATCTGACTTTAAAAGACCCTGTTTGCCAATTTATAAGAAAATTGGATGGGAAGCTTGTCCGTGAAGCATAGACGTCATTCAAGCCGTTACTTTTTTTTTTGTAAATATTATTTTCTTTGTCTTTAACTAACAATTGTGATTTGTTTTGTTATTTTCTTTTATTTTCGCCGACAGGATCCAAACTTTTTGACCTTTCACGATTTATTTTACTTTTTAGCTAAAAATTGTCATCTGGAAGATACTAGTGCTATTATTACTCACCCCTTTTCAGGATCTATAAATTGAGCTCGTTATTGCACTCTTGAAGACATCCATATTTGAGAGAGAAATGTATAAAAAAAAATGGAAGAAACTTCAAGAAGACAAGTTGTAAACATTTGTGTATTTTTTTGGTACAATTGCTGGTTCTAAACCAGAATTCACTGCGACAACACATGAATTGGGTAGAGTCATAGCTAAAACGAATATGCACATAGTATATGGCGGTGGCAATCTTGGACTAATGGGGTACGTTTCAAGGGCTGTATAGGAAGGAGTTAGTCAAGTTCTGGGAATCATCCCAAAACCTTTGGCAGAGGCAAATCTTATTGGACCATCAAACGGAGATGAATGCATCATGCCAAGTATGTCTGAATGACTAGTTGAAATGATTAATCGTGCTGATGCTTTTATTGCTTTGCCAGATGGCTTGGGCACGATGGAGGAAATCTTTATAGTGCTATCTTGGGCAAACTTGAACATACATCAGAAACTAATGGGACTATTTAATGTTTATGGATTTTATGACTTTCTTTGTGTGTTTCTTGATGATGCCTGGAGAAATGGGTTCATATCAAAACCTGCAAAAAGAGATCCTCTACACTGCCAGAACTGCCCCTGATTTAATTGACCAACTCTTAGCCTTTGAACCACAAATTGACCTTATCATTTCCAAGATTAACTTATCTGATAATGATCGTGGTAAGAAGCGTCGGATAAATCTGGATCTTAACCTTTAATATTCTATTTAGATGTAGAATTTCAGCTAACCATATATTATCTTCTAAACTCTTCTTCTTCTTTTTAAGATATTGGGGACAACGTCTCAATTAGGTTTTAGGGTGAGGGAATAGTTAATCTTTCCAAGATTAACTGGTATGATAATTATCTTCTTTTTATTTTAGTCAAAACTTTTCAAAAATTAAAAAAAAAAAAATTTTTAAAAATATAAAAAAAATTATATATATATATATATATATATATATATATATATTTTTGTGTTTTTAACTTGACTGATCATGTGGAATTGGTTGGAGATAGCTAAGGAATTTCCACTTCTGAGATGTATCTCAACCTATTCCGTAACAAGTTATTTTTTATGTATTTCCTTTTGAATTATTTAATTTGTAAGTTCTCCATAATATTGACTTAAATTGGATCTTCATATGCTCAGTCAAAAGGTATTATCAACATGCATGGTAACATACAGCCATGAGTTGTAAATGAAAAGTTTGTAATATTCCGTGCTCTAGTTTAATTGGAGGAAACATCTTAAAAAATGATGGAATAATAAAAAAAAAGAGAAAAATTTATATCTGAGATCCGAGTAATTAAGTCCGTTGGGGTGTTTTAACACCTAGAGCCCTAAAGCCAACTGGCTTGGGAGTCACTGACCCAAAGCTCGCTATATGGATCAAAGATGTTATAAAAAAAGATATCTGAAATCCGAGTAATTAAGTCTATAAGGGTGTCTTAACACCTAGTGCTCCAAAGCCAACTAGCTTGGGAGTCATTGACCCATAGCTCGTTACATGGATTGAAGATATTGTAAAAAAAATAAAAATTTTGTTGCTAAAAAATGTGTGATTCTGATATAACTTTAGGACAAAAATATTACTCTATTCTCGACTACACTTGTGAATATTGTTGGCACAATGCTCTGATTAATACTTTGTTGGTTGTGTATATGGAGTATGGTAAAAATAATCGAAGAATTTACTTATTTAGTAATTTAGAAAGAAAAAAAACAACTTCGAACTTGGATAAGAAATTTCACTTGTTTTGTCCCTAACTTGTTTGAACTTTTTGCTTTTGTGTGCATTAGATTGACGTTTGTGGGTATCGTCATTGTAAGCCCTCACGAGACTACAACCCGTCCACTTGGGACACATAGGGGTTTAAAGGCTTGTTGCATACACTAAATGCAACCGTGATCCCTACGAATGTGGCTTAGTTTAATTTTATTTTTAAGTTGTTTATTATATTATATTTTATTGTTTTGCTCGAGGACTAGCAAAATGTTAGGTTTGGGGATGTGATAAGCGGTAAATATATCAATATTTACCACCCATTTTACTTCATATTTTGTATAGTTTCTTGATTTTTGTTAATATTTTGATGTGTTTTGCGTTATTTAGTAGATAAATAAGGTTTCAGGACTCACTGGAATCAAATCATGGCCAAAACAGTGAAAAACAGACAAAAATGGTAAAATTGTCATTTGGGCATCGCGACGCGCAGTACTTCTGCTTCGCGACCGCTAACATATGCCGGCTACCGCTAACACGTGTCAAAATCAGAGAAGTTTGCTATCATACGCACTTGCTAACATGCGCCCACCACATGTCAACATCACAGTAAATTTGCTAATGTGCGTCGGACATGTGTTATCATCACATGCTGTCGACAATCATCATCAACACGCGTCATTGCTGATGTCAGATTCACGATGCGCACCAACTTTCCATGTCGGGACGCCGAGCCAATAATTCTGTCAACAGCCACATGTCAGCATCTCTGTGAAGCCCGTACCCCACTTCAAAAATCAACGGCGCATCGCGACATGCAAAGGTTCACGCAGCGTGACGCGTGGGACCAAATTTTGCATATAAATTCAGCTCGAAATCAAAATTCCAATTCATACCTTCTTCTGGGGATTTCCGTAAGTATACTAAGAAGATTGTATCTTGTTTGTTTATTTACAGCTTTCTGTATTTAATTTTTTATTTTACGCAATAATTCTTTCTTTACTTACTTTTCAGTCTTTATTTTTTACTTTTAGCATGATGAGGTAACTCCCCTCTACTGGGGTGAAGGGTTAAGCTTTTATTATAAATATTTAGATTAATCTCCCTTAAGGTATAATATATAAACTATTTAAAACCCGACTTAATGGGATACCGCATTTATGGTCGGTTGGACATAATTAAATTGATTTTAACCTGACTAAATTGGATACCGCCTTTATGGTCGGTTGGAATTAATCATAAATCTGACTTAATCAGGATACCGCCTATATGGTCGGTTGGTAATATCATACAAACCTAATATATTATAATAAGGGAGATATCTAAAATAGAAGTAATAAAAGTGGATCCTCTAACCCCCAGCATTTTCCTTATTGCATTATTTACCTTTTTCATTTTCAGATTTTACTTTATGTCATTTTATTTATTTATGTCTTTACTAGTCCTAGATATGTGTTTTAACTAAATACCATATCTAGGGTTGTGATGAATTCCAATATCACCATTTTATAAGTGGGTATTTTATGACTTAGGTAATATGAAGGTTTATTTATTGAGCCTTAAGCTTAATGCTTCTTGTTAACTGGCCATTAATAAGACTGATTTGGTAAACTTAAAATGAACTTGGAAAATGGATTTTAGGTTTAGCCTTAGACTCAACAACTCACATTATTCCTAAAGGATATATAACCCTTTAATTTATTTCCTTACATGATAGGAATATACCCGTCGGGCGGGGGTAACCATAATCGGAACTTAATCTTAATGAATTCAGATAACTTGGTTAACATAAGAATATAGTTAATTTGGTTACACTGGGTATTTGCATCTGACCATCGGAAGAGGCTTTGGCATATTTTCGTGTTCCAAGTTAATAAACCGATATATTACACAAACATGAGATAACCACTTCATCTTTAAAAGATATTGGAAGGATCACAACCCTAGATAGTTTTATAATATTGAACTTTCATTTAATTTACTTTCGAACTATTTTATTTACATGTCTTTAGTTTAAAATCACCATCCAATCAAAAATATAATCTATTAGATACTCTTAAATATTTAATGTCGTAAATATATAGCTAAGGTATTAAGTCCTCGTGGGATTGATACATTTATACTACTTGAATGATACGTACGCTTGCGTAACGTTAGTGATTTCACCGATCACATGTTTTGAAAACTTAGTAATTGATTTTGGCACAAAAGTGTTTTGAAAAGAAAAAAATAGTGAAAGTTTTTAGATATTTCAATTTTAAATATAAAGAATATAGAAAATATTTCCGCCTCGATACTTGATTAACTTTTTCATGTTTTTAGATTTATTGATATGTTTCGGTCGAGGTGCTTGGTAATATATTTCCGTCTCGGTGCTCAATAATGATTTTGATGTTTTTAAACTGTAAAACTTGTTTCCATCGAGACGTTCGAAAATCTATTTCCGTCACGGTGCTTGATGATTTTATGTTTTTGACTCTCTGTGGCGCTTGTATATGTTTCATTCCGGCATGAGCGGGGCACTTGTTATGGGGTCCAGACCATCGAAAAATGGCTCGCCCACTGTTCTGTCGACATGGTCCATATACTTTCTGGTCTGTGTGTGCGACTGAACAATAGACGATCGATATGTATTTTGAAAACTTTGCATCAAAGATTTATTTTTGATTAACACATATTTATGTTTTCGGGGAAAAATAATTTCAAAAGAATTACATTTTGATTTGATTCATTTCGACATTGTTCATGATATTATACGATATGATATGTTTTCGTCACGGCGCTTGTATATGGTTTTTATAGTTTTATAATTTGATATGACATGTTTGCGCTGTGATGCGTGTATAGGGGTTTGCCCAACTACAGAGGGCCGACCCGACCCTCTGTCGATAGGGGATCATTTTGTTCATTTCCCGATCTGTGCCAGCGATTCGGGCATTGGGCGCTTGTTTATGTTTCATCCAGTGAGTTATGTTGGATGCTCGATATGGATTTATGAAGATGGATTTTGAAATTGATTTTTGTTTATATTTAAAAAGGTTTTTTTTCAAATGTATTTTCGAAATGATTTTTGAAAGAAATCGTTTTACGTTTTCTATTTTGAATGATGACAGAGATTGACAGATTTCAGACTATCAATATCATAAGAGCTTGTAGGATTATATTTCACTCCTGGTTGTGACAATTGATGTATTTGTTGATATAAAAGATTATGTCCGTTACAAGATTATAGATGTATTTCAGACTAGCTCGCCAGCACCGACGAGAACGAAGAGGATTTCGTGCGAGTTGGGTTTTCCCAATCCCTGCTCATCGCTTCATTTCACGGCCCAAGCCACCCATAAAATTGAAACTCTCAGAGAGTACTACAAGATGGCAATGGTGATTTTTCTGCTCCATGCCCGGTTGCACGTGAAACGGGGGAAGAAGATTCAGATGAATAGTTACCCACGATAAATATTAGCTCCGATCAGAGTTCCATCGATTTCAGCACATTCGTGGGGTCATTTGGAGTCCATATATGCCCTCGTAATCTCGGTAAAACCTCCCGATAAAGATTCACAAATTTCAAGTTTAACGTTAAATGTTCGGACGTATCCATAAGCTTCGTAGAGTAGAGTATTGATATAAATTGAATTGTTTGAGTATTAGTATATTAAATATGAGCATTCGTTAGAATCAGAATGAAAACAGAACGAGTTTGATCGATCCGATAGAATATGTAAGTTTTCGGTAAAAGTGGGTTTTTACGTAAAAAGATGTGTTTTGGTTTTGATGATAGTTATGAGTTATTTATGATATTACGAACATGTTTGGATAAATCCGGGTAGGTTTGGACGATTCGGGACCCTTCCGTAGCATTTGCGAAAATTTTTTCGGAAGATTTTCTAAAAACGCATAAACCGAGAATTTAGGTGAACAAGTGGCTTGGAATAGTTTGTGATGGTGTTTTAAGATTAATGAAATTGAAAACATTGAAAACGAACTTAATTTGATTATTTCGGAAAGATCCAGGATTTTATCGTAGTTTAGTCGATAACTCTGTAAGTCGTGTTTCTAATGGCATTTCACCATTTGTTTTGACAGATGTGACTAGGACCTAGAGTGCTCGCGAAGCCAGGTAAGTAACCCATGCGATGAATACTTGAATGTTGATTTATGCTTATATATATAGAAATGATTGAAGTGTTTAGGTTAAGACATAAATAGATAAGAGATGGTATGAAGAAGGAAGTGCGAGACCAGAAGTATGGATTTTTGGTTATTTCTATGCTATATAGTGAAGTAATTGACGAACTCAATGTCTATATATATGTGTTTATGTATGTAAGTGTATGAATGTGTAATGGTACATATATATATATACGTAAATGAAAAAGTATATGTATAAATATTGATACATGTATTTGTATTGGTATGTGATGATATGCCATGTATAATTTATGTAAGGTAGATCAGCAAATGAAATAAGTCATGATTTCTAAATTTGTATTTGTACGTGTAGATGTGTTTTATTAGAATAAGTTTATTAATGACTAATGCATATGATATAATGGTATAGAGGTTGGGTTGGTATAGGCTATGTTTTTTTCGAGGGATGGAAGTTCGTGACTGATTAGATATGTATATGAATGTTGAATATTGACTGATAAGCAAATAATGTGAGGACTGTGAAGGTCATGGTATCAGAATTCGATATAACAGGTATATTCATATGTTTGATGTATATACTTGTGCGTGCGATGATACAGATGATAAGAAATATTTGACATGTATGTGTATGTGTATATAATATCGTGTGATGAGTTTATGTCACGTGATATGTGTGCATGTGTGTACAAGCCATCCATATGAATGTATTGTTTGATTATATATGTTTTTTGATGTATTGGTTGTTATGTATATTTCGTTGTCGGTTATACGATGGTAATATGTATGTCTGATTGTGAACTGTGAATGTTATTGTATAGTGAATGAATAATTCAGGAGTCAGTGTGAGTGTAAGATGCTGTAAAATTTGCTTGCTAAGTTGTATCGTATGTACGTATGTGTAAGAATTCTAAAATTAAATTTGTGTGAATATAGGAAAAGTGAGTCATGATATGTATGAATGCATATGAATCACGCATGTTAAGTCATAATGAGGCTACTGTAATTTAAGGAAGTTTGCATTGAATTGAATGAGTTTGTTTCAAAATATAGAAAGTTTGTTTGACTTGTCGATTTGATGATGTTTCAAATATGGATATTTGTGATAAAAGTATAGATGTATGACTTCATGTTCACATGATTAAAGTGGAATTGATGTTAACGATATACTCTATCATATTTGAGCATTTCTTTGAATGTTCTCTATGAGATTGATACATACATAGATAGGTAAATATAAAAATTTGTCAAGGATAAAGTATAAATGATAAAAATGTTGATAACTGATGAGTGGTAAATATATCACTATTTCCCACTCATTTGACCTAATATTTTGTGTAGTTTCTTGGGTTTTGTGAATATTTTAATGTGTTTTGTGTTATTTTGAAGATAAATAAAATAACAGGACTCTCTGGAGGCATTTTGGGGCAGGGGTACAATCAGATTGCCATCGCCCCAAAAGATCAGGAGAAAACCACTTTTGCATGTCCATATGGTACTTTTGCTTTCCGAAGGATGCCATTTGGACTGTGTAATGCTCCTGCCACATTTCAACGTTGCATGATGGCCATCTTCTCAGACATGCTGGAACAAAGTATGGAGGTTTTCATGGATGATTTTTCTGTGTTTGGAGACTCGTTTGACCACTGCTTGTAAAATCTGGAACAAGTGTTACAAAGGTGCAAAGATACTGCTTGTAAAATCTGGAACAAATGGTACTAAACTGGGAGAAATGCTACTTCATTGTGTAGGAAGGCATTGTCCTGGAACATCGGATCTCACAAAAGGGAATCGAGGTAGACAAAGCAAAGATCAAAACATTTGAAAAACTACCTCCACCAACATCTTTAAAAGGGATTCAGTGTTTTCTCGGACATGCAGACTTTTACAGGAGATTTATCAAAGACTTCTCAAAGATTGCTAAACCTCTAAGCAATCTTCTGGAGAAAGATGTGTCTTTCAACTTCAACAAAGAATGCCACAAAGCTTTTGAGATCTTGAAACAAAAGCTGATCTCTGCCCCCATCATAATAGCACCAGACTAGACCCTTCCATTTGAAGTGATTTTGCTGTAGGTGCAGTTTTGGGACAACGCAAAGCAAAAATTTTCCACACCATTTACTACTCTAGCAGAACTTTGAATGAAGCTCAACTCAACTATACAACCACTGAAAATGAGTTGCTTGCAGTTGTGTTTGCTTTTGATAAATTTCGCTTCTATCTATTTGGTCCCAACGTGGTGGTCTACAAATATCATTCAGCAAACAAATATCTGATCGCAAAGAAAGATGCTAAGCCCAGATTGATCTGTTGGGTGCTTCTACTGCAAGAATTTGACGTGGAGATCCAAGACAGGAAAAGGACAGAAAACCAAGTGGCATATCACTTATCGAGGCTTGAGAATGCAGAAACAGTTGGCAATGAACTGATAATCAAAGAAACTTTTCCATATGAATAGTTGTTTGCCATGAAACAGCAGGATGTCCCTTGGTATGCTGACTATGTAAACTACATAGTATTTGTAAAATGGCCGTTGGAATGGACACATCAGCAACTAAAGAAATTCTTCAAGGAAGTCAATCACTATGTCTGGGATGAACCATACTTATTCAAACGATGTGCTGATAAATTACTGAGACATTGTGTTCCACATGAGGATGTCAATAGTGTCATTCAGCATTGTCATTCATCACTGTTGGATAATTATGACCAATATCATCATAATTTGTAAAAGACATTGTGGTTTTTGTACAAATTAATTATGTGACAAAGGAAATTGCTATTTATCATTTTGTAATTAGATTACTTGAATATATATAATTGATAAATGTCCTTATGATTATTTCCGGATTAATAAGATATGAGACAGTATCAATCCACAAACGGTTTAATCATTAAATATCCCTAGTTGTAGTATTATCGAGACTGGACATCGATAATGAGGAATAGGCTAGTATTGCACTTATGCGAGTTATGGAAGCTTAACAACATAGTTCTCATACATTTAAGTATTGGATACTTATGCAAGTGTAATAGGAGGTTCTGTTTGCTGTTGGATCGGGAACAGCATCACTCTGGATAGACCCCTCGGAATCCTATTGGTAGTATTACTATGTGTCTATGGGAATCCGAATCAGGGTAGGTGTATTTGGTCTTAACCTGAGACATACATCGCTAATAATTGCGACAATTAGCACGCTTTGGTTTTGGTCGTCCGAGGCTTTAAAAGGTTTTGTGTACGCCTCTTCTGGGTTTACTGAGAATTGAAGTGTATTGGGTGTGATGTCAAGATGGAAGTATCACTTTAGTCATATGGAGATGATGATCACGAAAGGATACAGAACTAGTACTCTTATATGCTACAGCTATTGGGATAATATGACAAGGTAATGATTATCCGATTATAGAGACTAGTTGCTAGTGATCCGATATATGCTTCGTACGGGGCAGACACAATTCCTCCTCCATTGAGTTTTTGTTGCAAATTTTTTTGTAAGCTAGCAATTCAAAGAGCAAACAAGGTGATAGGGAAACCAATTCCTTGAGTTTGGAACACAAAGAAAAGCTTGGAGTTCTTCACAAACATACAAAATTTTAAAATCCATCATCCAAGCCAATCAATGTAAGTTTATTCCGCAATCTTATTTTGATTATTCACACACTAAATCATGTTGTAGAGATCCTTGGCATGTTCTAGGAACACTAACAATGGTATCAGAGCCTTCTCTAAGCATGATTTTACTTTGGGGTTTATGGACTTTATTTGGGATTTTTGTGTTTGGAACATGATTTCTTCAAATTGGTGGTTTGGTTTAGCTTTGATGATGATGAATTAGCTTTATGCATCTTAGGAATTGAGAAAATAAATTGGATAAAAATTTTCCCCAATTCCTTAGCCTTGTCCGAATACTACCCTAGGTGTGTTCATGGTGATTCTTTGTTAATTTGACTATTGGATGAGTTTATGGCATGATATGTATATTAATTGTTGAATTAATTAGATTGAAATCAAAATTGAATATTTTTTTGCCAAATTGTTGTGAGCATGATAAGCATGGAATGAATTGTTTTGCTTCAATTGTGTTGGACATGAGTTGGTTAATTAAAGCATGATTAATTAGTTTAATTGGTGTTTTGAAAATATTAGTTTAACTAATTAATTATGGCTATTACACTTTAATTAAAATTAATGTAATATTTGGAATGTTATATTAATTAAAGTTAGTCTTTAAAATTTGATTGGGCTAATTTTATTGTATTTGGGCTTAATGGGCTTGGTTGGGCCAAGCTTGGTTTAGGACAATTGGATTGGATCCATATTGGGCCTAAAATCATTCCATAAAGTCCAAATATAACTTTTAAGCCTTTTAATATTTCATTGGGCCTAATGGGCCAAAATTGATTTTATGGCAAAGGATAATTCCTAATTAGGCTTTGGAATTGGATTGGATCCATATTGGCCAAAGCCCATGCCTTATGAATTAATTAAAAGCCCATTGGACTTTAATTAAAATAGTATTGGATACTGATTGGGCATTTGAGACCCATTTAGATTGGATTTAGAATCTAAGTCTAAAAGACACATAAATAATTGTAATTATTTAATTTGGAATTAAATTCGAATTAGTATTGAATACAAATTAAATTGGATTTAAAATTATAGTTCGATATAATTCAAGAATTCGTACTTTGAGTATTTATTCTTAAACGAGTTTGACTCGCGCAAATCAAATCGTTGTTTAAATATTGGATGGTCATTAATTCAAATATTAATTAATTGGATTAGTTTGATTGAATAACATGCTTTGTGTGAATACATGGATGTATTGTATGAATAATGTATATCAGATGGATATTAGAAGGGTGAAGGTAATTTTGGAAATTATTGTAATAAATTTAGAATTTATTAAATTGGACCTGCGTGTCCAGCCTATTATCTCTTTATCACTTTGTACTTCTCTTCTCACCAATTGCCCTCAATGTAAATGAGGTTTCTTTGATGTATTATGTAATTAGGTAGAAGTAATAATAGTGCTAGCGGGAGAGAGAGGAAATAAAGAGATTTGTTCTAGGAATAATTTGTTATATATTCATCCGCATATCATTTTATTTATTTCACGCCTTATTATGCTTTTAGAATGCATGATTAAAGGTGTATGATGAGTCCTAATCAAAGATAAAAAATTGGATGCCAATTTATGTGAAAAACTCTCAATCAAATATTAAGTGTTTTCCTTCCATTGAGTGGTTCTTTCTTAAGATCTAAGATTGGCATTGGTTTGTTGGCCAAAGTCAAGATCAATGTCCATCGCAGATATGTTTGAACCACGAAGGCTTTGTTATATATCGCATGTCTTGGGCAGTTGTGACTTGTTGCCAAAGTCAAGGTCACTTCTTGTTTATCGATATGGATTACGAAGCTTTCCCCATGTCAATGGGTCCCGCTTACTGGAATCATTAAGCTTGTTGAGCCAAAGACAAAGCTTAGTTGATTCAGAGGAAAATGTTAGGAAATATATTGGATATATTTAAATATATTGGATATATGTTTCGGACTTGGAGGTCCACCTACTAGATCTAGGAATTGGATGGGATCCAATTGATCTTAGAGATCTACCTAGTTAAGCTTCATACAGCTTGTTGGCCAAAGTCAAGGTTGTGTTATTTAACGGGATCCTAGCCCACTAGGAAACTAGGTGTCCTAAGTACTCAACAGAGGGTTAGAGGATCGCTGAAAAATAATGGGAGGCCGATATTAAATTTACAATTTCGTTTAATACTTGCCAAATATGCGCTTTCAAATTATTTTCGTCATTATATATTTATATTAGTTGGACTAATATTTTATTATTTTCTTTTAACAGTCGGACTGTGACCGACATCGTTAATTGAATAGTTAGACTATTGCAATTAAGATGGCTGGAGAGATCAACATTAGGGACATTATCATTGGCGAAAATGTCTTTAATGGTGCGAACTTTCTTGACTGGGATATGAACCTCATGATTGTCCTGGGGGCTGAGAAGATGCTCTATACGATAGAGAAACCTCTCGGGCCTAAGCCCGGAATTACGCAGCCACTTGAGCTTGAGCTTTGGAAGAATCACAGTGATGACAACTCAACTGCTCAATTCGTCATGCTTGCTGCAATGACCACACAATTTCTTCGTCAAAACAAGGGATTGGATCCCCACGAAATGATGTTGAAATTGAGGGACCTTCACCGATCTAACCTTAGATCGCAGAAGTATGAATTGCAGAAGAAGCTCTTTCACTCTCGTATGTCAGAGGGTACATCTATCAAGCACCATGTGTCACAGATGATTACTGACATTGAACAGATGGGTCAGCTGGGCATAACCTTTGAGGCTGAGACTTCCATAGATTAGATCTTACAGTCTCTTCCTGACAGCTGAAGCGGATTCATCATGAACTATAATATGATGAACCAAGAAAAGACTATTGGAGAGTTGATGGCAATGCTGAAAGAGGAAGAAAAAGAGCTTTTAAAGGGCAAGAAGCGCGAGGCGCACTTTGCTTCGACATCTCAGAATGTCAGGGCTTGGCCAAAGACTTCTAGAGGTGTGAAGAAGAAGAAGAGAAAAGGCAAGGCCAAATCAACAAAGTCTTCTGGGAAGGCAAATGACAAATCCCGGCTTCAGATATGTTTGTTATTGAAATAAACATGTCTACTTCTAGTTTTAAAAATTGGATTTTTGATTCTGTATGTGGTACTCATATATGTACTGATATGCAAGATCTACATATTAGCAGGATACTGGCTTCAGGGGAGATTGACCTACGAGTTGGAAACGGGACCATAGTCGCTGTTTTGGCTGTAGGGTCTTATGTTTTGGAACTGCCCTCGGGGAATGTACTTACTTTATCAGACTGTTATTATATACCTAGTTTGACTAGAAACATTATATCTATATCTTGTTTGACCCAATGTGGTTATACTTTTGTATTCAGAAACACCATGTGTTTTGTTTATAAAAATGATTTTGAGATATGCAGTGCAGATGCTAATAATGGTCTTTATATTTTGAATATAAATCAATCTCAAACATATAACATGACAAACAAAAGGCTTAAGTTAAGTAACAAAGATGAAACTTATCAGTGGCATTGTCGTCTTTGACACATTAACAAGACTCGTATATCCACACTTTCGAAGAGTGGATACCAGGACGAATTTGATCCAAATTCATATGACGGCTGCGAATCTTATTTATTAGGCAAAATACATAAAACACCTTTTAGCGGTAAATGTGCACATGCCACCAAACTATTAGCCCTCGTTCATAGTGACGTATGCGGGCCCATGTCTAGCCAGGCTAGAGGTGGATATGAATACTTTGTAACTTTTACGGATGATGCATCACGTTATGGTTATGTGTATCTTATGAGACAAAAGTCAGAAACTTTTGAGAAATTCAAAGAGTTTTGACACGAAGTAGAAAAACAGACCGGTAAAAGTATTAAAATATTATGGTTAGACCGTGGTGGAGAATACTTAAGCAATGAGTTTCTCGATTACTTGAAAAGGGTATGGTATTCTTTCACAGTGGACTCCTCCCGGAACACCTCAATTAAAAGGTGTGTCCGAACGGAGAAACCAAACTTTATTGGACATGGTAAGGTCTATGATTAGTCCAACTGAGCTACTAATTTCCTTTTGGGGATATGTATTGACAATGCAATACTTATTTTGAATAAGGTTCCGTCAAAGTCTGTTGGACAGACTCCATATGAAATATAGACAGGAAAGAAACAAGGTTTCACATTCTTGAAGATTTGAGGATGCTGGGCATATGTAAAACGTTTGGATGGTACCAAACTAGAACCCAAATCGGATAAGTGCCTATTACTAGGTTATCATAGGGAAACCAAAGGATATTACTTCTACAACCCACAAGAGAACAAGATATTTGTTGCTCTCCATGTAGTGGTAAGTGGGAGGAAAGTAGAACAAGATAAGTGTGATACTATTCCTGGTACCGATTCTTTAACGGAACACGAACAATTCATTAGGGATGAGACTGTACCACAATCTTCTAATACACAAGAACCATGTAGATCGGAGAGAGTCAGAAAATAACCTGAGAGTTATGGGTTTCTGATCTCACCTCATGTGGATATTAATCTTATTGAGGAAGATGAACCAGCTATGTATGAGTAAGCGATACAAGGTATCGAATCCATTTTATGGCAAGATGCCATAAAGTCCGAAATGGATTCCATGTATACCAACCAAGTCTGGACACTGGTTGATGCACCAGAAGGCGTAAAGCATATTGGTAGTAAATGGGTCTTCAAGAAGAAGACTGACATGGATGGCAACATACAAACATATAAAGCTAGGCTTATAGCCAAAGGGTATCGTCAACGACATAGTGTCGATTACGACGAAAAGTTTTCACCTGTTGCCATGATTAAATCCATTCGGATAATGCTTGCTATTGTTGCATATTTCGATTATGAAATACGACAGATGGACGTCAAAACTGCTTTCCTTAACGGAAACTTTTCTTGAGGACGTTTATATGCAACAGCCTGACGGTTTTGTCATACCAAAACATGCAAACAAGGTTTGCAAGTTAAATCGATCCATTTATGGATTGAAGCAAGCATCGCGTTATTGGAACCAACGTTTTGATGAGATCATAAAAGAATATGATTTCGTTCAAAACGAACATGATCCGTGTGTATATAAGAAGTTTAGTGGGAGGGTACTGACATTCATTGTCCTTTACATTGATGATGTATTACTTATTGGCAATGACATTCCCATGCTACAATCGGTGAAAGCTTGGCTTTCATTAAAATTCTCCATGAAAGATCTGGGAGAAGCATCCTTTATTCTGGGAATAAGGATCTACCGGGATAGATCTAGAAAGCTGCTTAGAGTCTTCCAGAGCTCGTACATTGACAAAGTGTTGAAGAGATTCAACATGGATCAGTCTAAGAGGGGACTGCTGCCAGTGTCACATGGCGTTTCTCTATCTGAGGACATGTGTCCTAAAACTAAAGATGAGAGAAACAACATTAGTCAGATCCCGTTCACTTCTTCAGTCGGATCGATCATGTATGCCAAGATATGTACGCGACCTTATGTCTCATATTCTTTGAGCATGTGCAGTCGCTATCAGGCCGATCCAGGTGATGGTCACTAGGTTGCGATTAAGAACATCCTTAAGTATCTTAGACGAACTAAGGATGATGAAGGCACTGCATTTTTGCATGTAAGACCCGATGATGAGTCTCATTTAGAGGCACTACCTTTTAAGTCACGGAAGCCGCGGGAAACGGACGTCGGAAGGGAAAAAGTCAGAAATCAGTTTTTTTGTTGGATTCGTTGGAGTAGCTTCGGGTTCGCTTATTGAACCTCCGTTTTAAAACACACCCTTAGCCTAAACCATCACTAAGACACACACCAAGCCCCTTTGACTAGCTACAAACTAACGCACATAAGCTCTCTTGGACGGCCTCACCAAATAATGAAACCCTAACAGCTCTCTGATCTCTCTCTATCCATTCATCTCTCGGTAGCTTACCTTCTCTCCATGACAAAAACGTTAACCCTAGACAAACACAGATCACACAACCTACTCACAGCTTCATCACATAGCAAATATAGCCAACCGACTGCACCCCTTAACCAAATCCACTCTCAGTAAATAACCAAAGACTCATCAACATCAGCCACTGAATCCATCACAAGCAAACAAAAACAAACCTTCAACGACAAAGAACAAAACAAACCCTAGCTCTTCTCATTCTTCTCTCATGATCCGTTCCACCTCTCTAAAAACCCACTCACGGCAGCCACCAAAACAGAGAGACACATGGCCGTTCATCATCCGATCATCGTAATAGTTACAACAGTGGCCGTGGTCATGGAGTATCCAAGCGCTCTGATTACCGTGTGTTAGTCATTGGATTACCATCTTCTACTTCATGGCAATACCTAAAGGAACATATGCGTCAAGTCTCTTTCCATGAGCCAAACGTTAATAACAAAAACCCTAAGCATAAGAAACACCCAACAACCACACGTCCTCAGACCTTCACGCCTTTAATTCCTTCAGCGCATCGACATTGCCTTCCTGCACAGCCACGCCTTCAATAACCCTTCTTCACCCCCACTCACACCTACCCTCATTCAACACATCTCCAACGCACAAAGCACCTGCACTCATTCTCTCCCACATCGACCACAAGTGCCCAGACCACAAACCACTCACGCCTGAACAAACAAGCCCTTCATAGCCATGTGAGATAAAACAACAAATAACCCAATCATAGCCTTCAAATCGACAGCACAAGAACCCTTCCAACAAAACCCCTCACCCCAACAAAGTCCCACATCGGCTGCGCATGGGGTGTGCCTCAAATATCCATGAGATTATCTCCACGTGAAAGCCACAAAGTAAACCATGTTCAGCACCCCACCTTCAGCGCACTCAAATCCTTAGCACCGACACCCTCATGCCACTTACGAACACGCCATGCAGTGAGCAGAGAGGAACGTGAACAATAAAAAAACAAATAACAGCCCATTCAAGCCCAAAGTAGCCCAGAAAACTGTCCAGAAACTGCCCAAAATAGTGACAAAACCGCAGCCCCTAACCCTCCAAATAACCCACAAAACAGTCCCCTAATTACCAAACACAGTGACCAGAAAATATAACAAAAATAGCAGGAAAATGGAGTGAAAATAGCAGCCGAAACAGCGAAATAGCGAGTAAAAATATTGAACCAGTGAACCGGAAGAGTTGCGGAGTATTTGCCCTTCCGACGGACTTGTAACGCGCTTCCGAAAGTCGACACAAAAGGTTAGACCTGAGGGCACTTTTCACATCTATTTTTCTATTCGTATTTTATTGTTTATTAAATTTTATTTGCATGATTATTGTGGAGTGATGCATGTTGTGGCCCTTGAATAGATAGAAAATGCATGTATTGTGAAATAGTGTATGTTGTGGCCCTTGAATAAAATGGAAAATGTGTCGCCTCTTGTGGTATATAGGATGGAAACCTGGACATAAATTTCATAGCCGATTCCAAATGGACGGTAGTATGATCTGTACTCGGGATACAACTCCACGTACCACTTGAGCATACGGCACATATTTTATTTCATGTTATCTTGATTTGTTTATTATCGTTATTTAATTTCTGCATGTTATTTGTTTATGCATTATGTTATTAGCGCATGGGCTTAGTAAGTTGGATTAAAGGCCCTCCATGTCGAGGGGTTAAAATCCTTTACCACGATGCTTTGCCACACCTTTTAGCCCGTTATTATTTATTAGGTGTCATCTATTCATCCTTTCACGCTTGTGTCATGTTGTTTACTGCATTTTGGAGGTCACTGTTGTAACCCCGTTCGAACGCGTTTCAGAACGCCGCACGAACGCATGTTTTCTGTCTCAGTTTGTTCGAACGCTTTTAAGAACGCTACTCAAATGCGAACCTTCTGTTTACCGTTCGAACGCGGCTACGAACGCCGCACAAATGCCCACGGTAAACAGGCCCTCTTCCATCACATCTCATGCATGGTTACTCATTTTTTCATTTACCTTTTTGATTGTTCATGTTCTCGCTGTTAGTAATTTATTGTGTTCACAAGATCACATGTTTGTTTCCATGATGCATGTTTACACGATAGTTATCTACTTATGCTTCCGCATTCATCCATTCAACATGTTCATGAAGTTAGATGCTTGCCGTTATTTCGATTTGCTTTCATGTGTGATTGTACAATTATTATCTACTGGCATGCCTATGATCAAATGTAATGTGCTTATGAAATTGTATGCTTGCCGTATTTCAATTCACCTTTATGCATGCAAATTGGGATATAGATTATATGCAAATATGTTGTAGGTAAATTCGGACATAGATTATATGCAAATATGTTATATGCAAATTCAGACATAGGTTATAGATATGAGCCTTGTACTTATGCATACGAATTTAGGAGTAAATTATCCTTGGAAATAAATGTTGCTTAGGCTTGGTTAAATTATCGTACAAATCATTTCATTACAAGTGGCATAAGTAAGGGTCCATTCCGAACACAACGGTTTGAGGTCTTCCTTTGCGAGGGGTGAGTGCGGCCTTAAATCATTGTCCCGGTTCACACCGGGTGGCGACTCCATTATTCTCCGGTTTAGTCCCCCGCGGGCTACTCCATACTCCCTATCGGGCCGCGAGCCCGGAACAGCATGCGTCGCCCAGTTTCTGTGTCCTACAGTCTGGCGACTTCATTGGGGATAGAGAATTGGCCCCGAAATAATATCTTGTGATGTTTATGATTTGTGATTTATTTCATCGTGTCTATAATGGGTTAAAGGGGTTTAATCAAAGGCACTTTTAAGGCTAGGTAATGGTTTGGTGTCTTCCTTCACTCACTACCTTTCTATAAGGAAAAGATGTGAAGGCATCTAGATAATCATCTACTCGTAGCCTACTGTGATAGACTAATTTGGAGGACTCGTTGTTTATTCCTGACACCAAGCGATAAGAGCCTAAGAGGCTTGGGTACTTAAGAGAGCCTCACTCCACCCTCCCTCTGGGGAATCTACAACGGGAAATCCATTTGACAGTCAGTCACACACCGTAGCTCGTTGGCACGTACCTTAGTGTATAAAAAATATGCGCTCACTTGGTCGCTCGAACCCTTGAGTGGGGAGACCTAGTTGTAGGCAATCCTTCGCCAGCGAGGGTTTTTGCCTACACTCCCGCAAACCCACACGTATACCGGAGTTGTATGACCTATAGTAACTATTTCCTTGTGCTTGTGGACCATCCTCATTTGGGATGCAGTTGGACTTCTTGTCATAAATACGAACTTGTTGGGCCATTTAAACTGGGACGAGTTCGTATCCTATGACAGTTGGGCCAAAAGCTTTTGAAATGTCGATGGGCCGCTCTATAGAAATTATTTCCTTGTGTTTGAATTATCTCTGTATGCTTGTATTTAAGGACCATCATCATTTGGATGCAGTTGGACTTTTTTTCAAAAATACGAACTTATTGGGCTATTTAAACTAGGACGAGTTTGTATCCTATAACAATTGGGCTAAAAGTTTCTAAAATGACGATGGGCCATCCTGTGTTTGGGCTCCTTATCATTTGAAGTTGTTTAACCATGTTATCGCAAAGGTGTGAACTTGTTGGGCTTTTTCAACTGGGACAAGTTTGTACCGCGCAATAACAGGATTGAATACTTTAAAAATGGTAATGTGACGACTTCTATATTCCATACATTGCACGCATCACATGCATCACATGCATACACGCATCATGTTAACCCCTTGTGTCTTAAAAGCCATCATAGATATCTGTTGGGTTAGAGATCAAAAATAAAAATTTTGTCATAAAGACTTTAGCAAACATGGATATCGGGAAAAGGAAACCGAGGAACAGAAAACTGTACAGCAAGGAAGAGAAGACCGAGCAGTCACCAAGAGTACCGGCAGAAAACCTAACCCCACGGGATAAGAATTCATTTATGCATGCATACACGTAACGCACTTGCATTCTTTTTGTGTTTTGTTTTCTTTGTATTCACAGGTTTCAACGGAGAAAAAAGAGAAAGCGGCAAATGCAAGCCAACCAGAAGTGGCAGCAGTACAGTTCATCAGTTCTAGGAATGAATCATGGGGTTGAGGCCCACATCAGTCTCAGGAATGAATCAGAATCAGTATCAGTCTCAGGAATGAATCAGAATCAGTATCAGTTTCAGTAATGAATAACCAGGTTGAGGCCCATCAGTATTAGTCTCAGGAAAGAATCCTAGGGTTGAGGCCCATATCAGTATAAGTTTCGGGAATGGATCTCAGGGGACGAAGCCCATATTATCAGCAGTAGAAAGGAAGAATTCCATAGAGTGAGCGAAAAAAAAAGAGTGAGAGTGAGAAGTCTTTGATAGTTGAGCATATGTCCAGTGACGACATTATTTACTGTAGGGATAAGCCTTAGAAACGATAAGTGCGAGACGCGCTCTCGTCCGGTACTCTGAATGGGTTGATCTCAGCTTGACTCACGAGCACTTGATTACGGGATCTCAACAGTGGAAACCTGAGTGGTTGGAAAGACGACTAGTCGAAGGGATGATAGATCGGTGAATGACCATTTGCCTGGATGTCCACCCTGGTTAACTTATGGTACGATATATTATATGGTTGGAAATAAAGAAAGAGTCTCTGCGATAAAAAAAATAGAAAATATAGACCGCCTATAACCGATAAGCGTGAAGCTACCCAGGGCGAGTATTAGGACCACCATGAGGAGAAATGCTACCTTAAAGGGTAGGTGCGTAAAAAAATAAAAAATGAAAGAATGAAAAGAAAGAGACGAAAGAAAAAAAACCATATCATGTTGAGTATGGCGAAGTAATCACAGAGTGTGATCGAGACATCTAGATTGGTTAGACCCACCGATCCGATTCTCTGAAACGAAATCATCGAGTTAGCTCACTTAAGGAATAAGCTGCGAAAGAGCCTTGGCACACACACACTAGGAGTCTAGTTCAGATCACCTATTAAGGGGATCGGAGTTGAGTGTATCAAGTACTTTGAAGGTTCTCAGGTTTCGACGCGAAAGCATTCGTTGAGGATGAAAATACGTCTAGCTGTCAGGATTATCTCATGAGAGGTAGTATAATATGTTGAAATGAAACATCACATCACTAGTATCAGTCTTTCCAGGTATGGCACTCTAGGGGCGAGGCCCACATCTTTATCAGAATCAGTCTTGCCGGGTATGGCGCTTTGGGGGCGAGGTCCACATAGTTCAGTATCAGTTCTGCCGGGTATGGCACTCTAGGGGCGAAGCCCACATTAGTTCAGAATCAGTCTTGCCGGGTATGGCGTTCTGGGGGCGAGGCCCACTTTAGTTCAGAATCAGTCTTACCTGGTATGGCACTCTTGGGGCGAGGCCCATTTTAGTTCAGAATCAGTGTGGCCGAGTATGGCACTCTGAGGGCGAGGCCCACTTTAGTTCAGTATCAGTTTTGCCGAGAATGGCAATCCGAGAATGGATCAAGGTTCGAGAATGGACAGGCCAAGAATGGCAATCCAAGAATGGAGCAAGGTTCGAGAATGAACAAGTCGAGAATGGTAATCCGGGAATGGTGTAGGTTTGAGAATGAACTAGCCGAGAATGGCAATCCGAGAATGGATCAAGGTTCGAGAATGGACAAGCCAAGAATGGCAATCCAAGAATGGAACAAGGTTCGAGAATGAACAAGCCGAGAATGGAGCAGGTTCGAGAATGAACTAGCCGAGAATGGCAATCCGAGAATGGAGCAGAGTTCGAGAATGAACAAGCCGAGAATGGTAATCCGAGAATGGAGCAGGTTCGAGAATGAACTAGCCGAGAATGGCAATCCAAGAATGGAGCAGAGTTCGAGAATGAACAAGTCGGGAATGGCACTGAGAGAATGGAAACATAATTTGGGAATGAACAAGCAGGGCAGTCTTGCCAGGTATGACACTCCGGGTATAGAGACTCACATTAGTATCAATATCAACTTGGGGCCGAGGCCCACATTATCAGTATCAGTTTGGGGTCGAGGCCCACATCAGTATCAACTTGGGGGCGAGGCCCACATTATCAGTATCAGTTTGGAGTCAAGGCTCACATCAGTATCAGCTTGCGGGCGAGGCCCACAGCATCAATATCAGATTTGGGGATGAGTCCCAGGGTCGAGACTCACATCAACATCAGTTTTGGGGATGAGTCCCAGGGTCGTGACCCACATCATCAATAGTTTTGGGGATGAGTCCTAGGGTCGAGGCCCACGTCAGTATCAGTTTCGAGGATGAGTCCCAGGGTTGAGGCCCACATCAGCATCATCATCAATTTTAGGGATGAGTCCCAAGGTTGAGGCCTACATCAGTATCAGTTTTTGGGGATGAGTCCTAAGGTCGAGGCCCACATCAGCATCAGTATCAGTTTCGCGGATGAGTCTCAGGGTTGAGGCCTACATCAGTATCAGTTTCAGGGATGAGTCACAGGGCTGAGGCCTACATCATCATCAATATCAGTTTCGGGATGCGTCCCAAGGACGAGGCCCATTTTGTCAGCGGTATTGGGATGCATCCCAGGGTCGAGGCCTCCGTTGTCGGTTGCAGCTATTGGGATGCGTCCTAGGATCGAGGTCCACTGCATCATCATTTTTGGGATGCATCCCAGAGTCGAGGCCTATTTTGTCAGCGGTATTGGGATGCGTCCCAGGGTCGAGTCCCCCGTTGTCGGTTGCAGCTATTGGGATGCGTCCCAGGATAGAGGTCCACTGCATCATCATTTTCTGGATGCGTCCCATAGTCGAGGCCCACATATTGTCAGCAGTATTGGGATGCGTCCCAAGGTCGAGGCCCCTGTTGTCGGTTGCAGTTATTGGGATGCGTCCCAGGATCGAGGTCCACTACGACATCAACTAAGCTCGAGGCAGCAGGCAAGTCAGGTGGCAGCTGGCGAGCCAGGTAAGTAAAATGCATTGCATAAACTTTGATAGGATTTTCATTGTCACACACTGCACAAGTCCCATCAAAGTGGGGGTGACTGTAGGCACTACATTTTTGCATGTAAGACCCGATGATGAGTCTCATTTAGAGGCACTACCTTTTAAGTCGCGGAAGCCGCGGGAAATGGACGTCAGAAGGGAAAAGTCAGAAATCAGTATTTTTGTTGGATTCACTGGAGTAGCTTCGGGTTCGCTTGTTGAACCTCCGTTTTAAAACACACCCTTAGCCTAAACCATCACTAAGACACACACCAAGCCTCTTTGACTAGCTATAAACTAACACACATAAGCTCTCTTGGACGGCATCACCAAATAATTAAACCCTAACAGCTCTCTGATCTCTCTCTATCCCTTCATCTCTCTGCAGCTTACCTTCTCTCTATGACAAAAACGTAAACCCTAGACAAACACAGATCACACAACCCACTCACGGCTTCATCACATAGCAAATATAGCCAACCGACTGCACCCCTTCACCAACTCCACTCTCAGTAAATAACCAAAGACTCATCAACATCAGCCACTGAATCCATCACAAGCAAACAAACAAAAACCTTCAACGGCAAAAAACAAAACAAACCCTAGCTTTTCTACTTCTTCTCTCATGATCCGTTCTACCTCTCAAAAAACCCACTCACGACACCCACCAAAACAGAGAGACACACGGCTGTTCATCATCTGATCATCATAATAGTTACAATAGTGGTTGACCGGCGTAAACACACATGTATAACGCAAGCGCACGTATCGTTCAAGTAGTATAAAAATATCGATCCCACGAGGACTTAATATCTAAACTATTAATTTTATGAGGTCAAATGATTATTAGTATCTAACAGGTTGTTTGATTGATTTGAAATGGTGACGATTCTAAATTTAAAAACAAGTAAATAAAATTATTCGAAAGTAGGTTTTAAGAAAATTCAATATTAAAAACTATCTAGGGTTGTGATTTCTTCCAATATCATTTAAAAGATGAAGTGGTTATCTTAAAATTGGGTAATATATTGATTTATTAACCTGGAACATTAAATTATGTGTAAGCCTCTGTCGATGGTCAGACATAAATACCCAGTTTAACCCAATTGAACCATATGTCTATGTCAACCAAATTATCTGGATTCATTAAGTTTAAGTTCCAATTATGGCTACCCCCGCCCGACAGGTATATGTCTATCCTGTAAGGAAATATATTAAAGGGTTATCTATCCTCAAGGAAGATCGCTGTGATTAGTTGATGATGACGTGGTAGCTACGTGGCACTTTCACTTGGTCAACTGGTGATGTGGACGATGACGTGGCAATGATGTGGAGTGACACATGGCGATGGCGACTGTCGGCACCGTAGGATGATGACCAGTGGCACTGCGCATGTTAGCAGATCGTCTGTGATGGTGACACGTGGCACGGCGCACGTTATCAAAGTCAAACTTTTCTCATATTCTGATTTATGGACCCGGCGCACGTTAGCACTGTTTGGCGCACGTTAGGCGTCGCGACGCTGCCAATTAACAAAATGCCTTTTTTCCAATTTTCACTGTTTTGGCCCAAATCACCTCCAAAGTTTCCTGAAACGTTATTTATCTACAAAATAACACAAAACACATCAAAATATTCACAAAACTCAAGAAATATACAAAATATTAAGTTAAATGAGTGGGAAATAGTGATAGATTTACCACTCATTAGTGGCCGTGGTCATGGAGTATCCAAGCACTCTGATTACCATGTGTTAGTCATTGCATTACCATCTTCTACTTCATGGCAATACCTAAAGGAACATATGCGTCGAGTCTCTTTCTCTGAGCCAAACGTTGGTAACAAAAACCCTAAGCCTAAGAAACACCCAACAACCACACGTCCTCACAGCTTCACGCCTTTAATTCCTTCAGCGCACCGACCTTGCCTTCACGCCACAAGCACAGTTCCAGCACAGCCACGCCTTCAATAACCCTTCTTCACCCCCCACTCACACCTGCCCTCATTCAACACATCTCCAACGTACAAAGCACCTGCACTCATTCTCTCCCACATCGACCACAAGTGCCCAGACCACAAACCACTCACGCCTGAACAAACAAGCCCTTCATAGCCATGTGAACCGACAGCACAAGAACCCTTCTAACAAAACCCCTCAGCCAATCCTCAGTCCCACATCGGCTGCGCTTGGGGTGTGCCTCAAATATCCATGAGATGGTCTCCACGTGAAAGCCACAAAGTAAACCACGTTCAGCACCCCACCTTCAGCGCACTCAAATCCTTAGCACTAACACCCTCATGCCACTTACGAACACGCCATGCAGTGAGCCGAGAGGAACGTGAACAATAACAAAACAAATAACAACCCATTCACACGCCTAAAACAGCCCAGAAAACTGTCCAGAAACTGCCAGAAAACTGTCCAGAAACTGCCCAAAATAGTGACAAAACCGCAGCCCCTAACCCTCCAAATAACCCACAAAACAGTCCCCTAAGTTATATGCTTTCCGTTATTTCGATTTGCTTTCATGCGTGATTGTACAATTATTATCTACTGGCATGCCTATGATCAAATGTAATATGTTTACGACATTGTATGCTTGCCGTATTTTAATTCATCTTTATGCATGCAAATTGGGACATAGATTATATGAAAATATGTTGTATGTAAATTCGGACATAGATTATATGCAAATATGTTATATGCAAATTCAGACATAGGTTATATGCAAACTTAGATATTAGCCTTGTACTTATGCATGCGAATTTAGGAGTAAATTATCCTTGGAAATAAATGTTGCTTAGGCTTGGTTGAATTATCGGACAAATCATTTCATTACAAGTGGCATAAGTAAGGGACCATTCTGAACCCAACAGTTTGAGGTCTTCCCTTGCGAGGGGTGAGTGCGGCCTTAAATCTTTGTCCCGGTTCACACCGGGTGGCGACTCCATTATTCTCCGGTTTAGTCCCATGCGGGCTACTCCGTACTCCCTACCGGGCCGCGAGCCCGGAACAACATGCGTCGCCTAGTTTCTGGTCCCACAGATGCTTTCTTAGTTTATGGAGATGGAGAACTTGAGGTAACTGGGTTTATCGACGCAAGTTTGCAAACCGATAAAGACGACTCTAAGTCGAAATTAGGGTACATATTTTGTTTGAACAACGGATCAGTGAGTTGGAAATCTTCCAAGTAAGAGACCGTTGTCGATTTAACAATAGAAGCGGAATATATCGCTGCAGCTGAAGCAGCAAAAGAGGCAGTTTGGATCTGAAAATTCCTAATTGGATTAAGAGTAGTTCTGTTAGCAGCTGGGCCCGTTCCTTTGTATAGTGACAATAACAGAGCTATAGCACAGGCTAAGTAACCGTGGTCTAATCAACGATCCAAGCATGTACTTCGACGGCTTCATCCGATTCGTGAGATCATACATCGTGGCGATGTGAAGATCGAAAAGCTCACCTTAGATGACAACATTGCAGATCCGCTGACGAAAGCTATTCCTCAGCAAAAGTTTGAGCGACATGTACATCGTTCAAGTGTTAGATACTTTAGTGATTGGCTATGAGCCAAGTGGGAGATTGTTGGACAATTATGACCCATATCATCACTATTTGTAAAAGACATTATGGTTTTTGTACAAATTAACTATGTGATAAAGGAAATTGCTATTTATCATTTTGTAATTAGATTACTTGAATATATATAAATGATAAAAGTCCTTATGATTAGTTCTGGATTAATAAGATATGAGACAGTATCCATCCACGAACGGTTTAATCATTAAATATCCATAGTCGTAGTATTATCGAGACTGGACATCGATAATGCGGAATAGGCTAGTATTGCACTTGTGCGCGTTATGGAAGCTTAACGGCATAGTTCTCATATATTTAAGTATTGGATACTTATGAAAGTGTAATAGGTTATGTTTTCCGTTGGATCAGGAACAGCTTCCCTCTGGATAGACCCATCGGAATCCCATTGGTAGTATGACTATGTGTCTATGAGAATCCGAATCAGGGTAGGTGTATTTGGTCTTATCTTGAGACTTTCATCGCTAATACTTACGACAATCAGCAAGCTTTGGTTTTGGTCGTCCGGGGCTTTAAAAGGTTCTGTGTACGGCTCTTCTAGGTTTACTGAGAATCGTAGTATATTGGGTGTGGTGTCAAGATAGAAGTATCACTTCAGTCATATAGAGATGATGATCACACAGGGATACAAAACTAGTACTCTTATATGCTGCAGCTATCGGGATAATATGACAATGTCATGATTACCCGATTACAGAGACTAGTTGCTAGTGATCCGATATATGCTTCGTACGGGGCAGACACAATTCCAGCCCCAGGGCTAGCAAGTGACATTTGATATTGGATCGTAATACGCAATACTTAGTATACTACGCTTGATAAAGATTATGTATTCCTTAAAAGAACATTTCTGGAGAATTGGGTAGGCACGGTGCTTTGCTAGAAGCCAACCATGTCTTGTAAATCGGTAAGAACGTGGTACTAGGTATGCACGTATTCAGATAGTCCGATAACCATATTTACTGCCAACAAATCCAGGGATCTCATGGGTCGCTTCCCAAAGATTCACCGATGAAGTTTGACTCGAACAGAATTAATCTAGGATTAATTATAAGAGAGAGAAAATTAATATGGGATTAATTACGGCAAGAATTTATCTGGGATAAAATTCGATTAGAAGAGAGAACGCGATTAATTTGGAATTAATCGATTAAATAATATATTTGATATATTAAATGAAATTAGATTTCAAAGCGGAATCAAACTTAGATCGAATAACGATCAAACCCACACTGCAATCTTTATGTTTTGTAGGATTCTCGAAGGATGAGCTCGGGAGGATGGATACTGATGCAGTCACTGGGTACGGAGTTCACCAGTACGAGTCATAGTTTGAGTAAAAGTCCAGTCATAGTCAAGTACAAGTCGTAGACAAATATGAGTCTTGTATCAGTTCTGATATGTGTAGTCATTGTAAAATCGATTTTTATCAAGTACAATAATTAATATTAAGTTTATTTTCAGTGTTTTCGAGTTGAGCTATGGTCCCATACAAAGTATAGTCAAATCAAGATAAGTAAATTAATATCAGTCATAGGTAGTTAGTCAGAGGCTGATGGAGTTAGTACTTCTATCCCCTGTCGGTAACATCTCCCATATCGGGGATGTTACAAAGATGGTATTAGAGCATGGTCTAGGGAGTCAGTGACTGCAGTGGGCAGAGTGCTCGGGTCTCGTATACACAGTATGTCTGGGATACCCGTATATGAGGCACTACCTTTCCAGTATCTGATCCTCGAATACGTCCTCAAAGCTTCATAGATAGGTTAGTAAACCTTCTTAGATCTTTCAAATAGCAATACATGTAAGAAAATTTTCACTCTAGATACCAGATAAGAAGTATTCTCGAGATTATACAGATCTAGTACTAGAAAAATAAACAAGCTTTGGAACCAGACATAAGGATTTTAATTAGGGTTATCAGGGAAGTGAGAAAAGAAAGTTATAAGAAAGCCTTCAGGAATACATAAGAGTATAGGTAGTCAGTGATAGAGAATAGTAAGAAGATGGAATAAGGCAGAGAGATTTGTAGGATATCTACCCAAGAATATGTTAGGGAATAGAAAAGCCCGAACAAGTAATAGAGCGCCTAGAAGTAAGCTCCATTCTCTCCTCAAAACACTCATTCAATCTGAACCAGTAGTCTTCAAGTACCTTATATAGATAGTAAAGACCTATAAGTACCTATTTAGGAAAATAGGAAGAAAAAGAGAAGTTAGGAAGCAGAGTAAGATACAGAAGGTAGATAGCTAAGTAATTGAAATTAAATAGAGATAGAGAAAAAGAAACAGATAAGAAATGCCAAAATCTATAGTAATAAGAATCAGAGACATGGAGTTATGTAATAAAGGATAATACCAGAATTAACAGTAAAGATGAGTGTAGTAAGACTATACCAGAATAAAAGCCGAGTAGATCTAGGAAAAGGTTCTTTCCCTCTAGTGAGAAACTTTCTTTTCCTCAGAAGAATTCATCCGAGTTGATCCAATATTTTTCTAAGCCACCCCATGTAGGTAGCAAGTTCCCCCGAGTATCAAGGACCGTTATAAGATAGAGGAAGTAAGAAAGTCAAGGACAATCGTGGAACCTTTTAATGGATACAGAATGCCATAGAGAAAAAGAGAGACTTTAGATCTTCCGAACTCAGACTTGTAGGCAAAGAAGATGAGTGGCGACTGAAACAACAGTTAGTTCCCCCTAAACAAGAGATCCAATAGATAAGGTCTCGACCTATCTCGATCCTCACTCTACCGAGAAACCTGTTAAGGAAGTTATCCTGATAGAGTCTATCTCATACCCATTCTACATGAGCAATAGACTTCATCATGACCTAAAGTGCTAGAACAAATAAAAGCGTTTCCTATAAATTTACCCACCCATAAATTATGTCGAACACGGATAAACTCTCTGAACAATACAAGTCGAGGTCATTGCATACGTATAATCCCTCTGTCACATGTATCTTGATTATTCCAGAGATATAGATATAAACATCGAATATCTATAGATATAATCACGTCGATGTTTATATTAGCAATCTCTTAATAAAACTTAGAACTAATTTCTACAGTGTACCAAGGGCCCATGTATTTAACAGATTGCTAATTCCATATTGAATACCTATGCTTTGTACACAGAACTGACGGATCCTTTCTTGATACAATTAGGATATCCTGAGCATCAGTCCACACCCAACGAACATGCGGAGGTCTGATCTAAATAGATCGGTGACGTGACTGCCATCTAAGTGTGGAGGATAACTATATATCCATAATGGTATCTCAAGTCAAATAATCATTATGCTCACTCAACCCGAGAAGATTCTTATTGACGTTGGTGTACCATCCATTGAGAATCTGCGGCGAGTCGTTCAGTGTTTATCCGCTAAATACCTACACATCTATATGAGTCTCCAAGACTAATGGTTCATTAAGAAACCATTGGAATACAAGATTCCAATATACGACATGTATAAGTCTCAATAGGTTTACTTTACTGACCAAGTAGTGTAAACCTTTACCAGGAACTGTATAAGAATGACAACGTCATGACACAACTCAATGTCAGTTACGACACTTTTGCAACAATATCATAGCTAATCATTCTAAGGTCTGTTACATCTTTACCATATATAAAAAGAGATGTTATACAATAGAAAATATTTATTTCATTCATAATAAAATATTACATAAGTATTTACATGGAAATACATAAGAAAGTCGGCGCTCTTAGCACCAACCCTAACATATCTTGCCTTTCATTCATCCCACACCAACTCCGTGGAAATCACAATAACCATCATTAAATTTGCCACAACCCTCACCCAATCTAGTTCTGATTTCATAATTGTTGTTATAATTCTTTTTAACAACAAAAGTACAAACAATGATCATATTTATAAGAACAAATATGTCAAAAATGTTGATTTCCTGTAATGACCAGTAGTTTTTACTACTGCCTACAGTGATACTGTTACGTACTAGATGAAGGCATGTAAAATAAATTAGGATGAGACTCAAATATTCTTATTGAACGACTTTGGAGATGATCAGTAAATTTCTCGAAGTCCCGGGACGAGACTGTACCGTGTTTCTTTTGGACCGCCCATAGTATTTGGGGCGTAACATTTTCATACGATCTCCAATTCTTATGAATTTTATATCATCGGAAATCTGAGATCGAGACCTACAACTTTTGCGTTGAATATTTTCCCAAAATCAAATCAGAAGTAGGATAAAAATGCAAGTAAAATCTGGATGAATAGTAATTTTGGACCCAAATGCAAAAAAAATCTCAAACTTTCTTCAAACTTCCACACTCTTCTCAAAGTTTCCAAATATCATACACCCCCTACTATAAATACAACACACTATTCACAAATACCTAAATTGGAAGAAATTAGGAAAGAAATAAAAGAAGAAACTGAGAGAATGAAAAGAGGGAAAAGAGAAGAAGAGAAATGAGAGAAAGAATAGAAGAAAAGAAAAATAAAAGGAAGAAGAGAAATAGGGATGAGTTTGTCAATCCTTGGAGGACTTAGAGAATGGAGAAATCAAGGAAAAGAGGTAAGAACCCAAAACCCAAATTTTATATAACTTGCAATTTGATTGTTGGGAGATAGTGGTGAGTTGGTGAGTTGAAATAATGGAGTTTGGGTAGTTTTGTGTTGATAAAATGGGTGTTTGGATAGTTTTAGAGTTGTTATTCAAGTTGATTAATTTTGTAAGAATGAGGGAATTTGATGATGTTTGAGTGGTGGAAATGTGTTATAATGATGAATTATATGATATATTTGCTTGGAGATGTGTTATAGGAGTAGAATTTGATTTGGATGATATGGATTTTGGTTTTCGGTACTGATCATCGAAGAGGCAGAATCTGCCCAGAATAGCAGCGACGCGCAGCTTGTGCTGCGTCGTAATGCGCCGAACAGAAGACATGAAATTTCTTTTTTAAAGAAACGAACGCGTAACCAATAGTCGGGGTGTTGTTTATACAAATTCATTGGAGGGATAAAAAGGTTCTAATGGGGAATCCGATTAGATTAAGGAATTTTATTTGATTATAAACGTATTTTATAACTGTTGATAGCCAAATTCAAACACTGTGAGTGGAGATTTATTTTCTTGCAAATTGATTTTTTAATTATTGGTTTTAGATTAAGATTTATTTCAAAACTTACTTTTAAAAGCTTTAGGGCGTTAGCCTTATTTAGTTTTCAGATACATGTTACCTAAGATTTGATTTAAAGTTTTAAAAGTTTATCAGCAGTATATATATGTTTTTCGGGGCATGAGGGAAAAACTCACCCCAGTATGTAACTTGAGATACAGTTGGAATTGATGGATACAGAGGACATGTGCACATGTAAAGCCACGATGACGGCATAGGTTCGTGTACCTGGAATCTAGTTTAGAGCTTGGGTGGTAGCATAGATCCGCACCCCCAGTTCTAGTTTGTGGCTTGGGGGACGGCGATACAAAACGCCCCAATACCACCAATTTCAGAGACCCGGTTGAGTATTTTCCGGACACGTCCAGTTGAGTCGTTTTCCTAGGCGTAGAGCACCGCCAGTTTCAAAGACAGTAGTGGCATGATTTGGGGGACGACGATACGTAACGCTCCAAAGTCATGGATTTGCATTGCTGTCTACAATTAGGCATATGGGGGGACGGCGATATGTAACGCCCTTATACATCAAGTTTTTCAGACAGAGATACATATTTCAGACATAGTTTTCAGATTTCAGATACAGTTTTCAAAGAAATTTTAGAAAAGAAAGTTTTCCCGAAACAGAAGTTTTATAAGAGATTTCAAGAAAGAGGTTCAAAGTTTTAAAAACAGGAATCAATTTTCTTATAAAGTTATTTTATGAGTTTTCAATTTTAGAACCAAATGTTTTATAATAGTTTTTCATTTTTATTCCACTCACTTAGATCGAATAACGATCTAACCCCCACTCCAATCTTTATGTTTCTACTGATGCAGTCACTGGGTATGGAGTCCACCAGTACGAGTCATAGTTTGAGTAAAAGTCCAGTCGTAGTCAAGTACGAGTCGTAGTCAAATATGAGTCTTGTATCAGTTCTTATATGTGTAGTCATTGTAAAATCGATTGTTATCAAGTACAATAATTAATATTAGGTTTATTTTCAGTGTTTTCGAGTTGGGGTACGGTCCCATACAAAGTATAGTCAAATCAAGATAAGTAAATTAATATTAGTCATAGGTAGTTAGTCAAAGGCTGATGAAGTTAGTACTTCTATCCCATGCCGGTAACATCTCCCAGATCGGGGATGTTACATTTCCAGATGTTTCTTAAATATGAAACAAACAGATAAAAGCTATTACTTGGATTTATACATTCAGAATTATTTTTATATATATCCATCAAATTTATATCTATTCAGAAAATAAACTAGTGTTACCTTAAAGCAACTTGAATGAATGTTTCCAAAAAGAAAAACTAACTTGAGTAAGATTTTGTCTACAGTATTGAACTTTATACTATCTCTAATTGTACTCTACTGCATGATTAACAATCAAACATTAAGTATAAAATACATGCTCATATCAAACGAAATTATTAAAATAGATAAAACATGTTTACAAATGTGCAAGAATCTTAATGAGGCTCATAGTGAAACTCTTAATCCTAATGAGAGCTTAGAAATGGAAATCTTATCTTCCACGAAGAGGTGAAGTGGGAAAACTAGTGCTAAATAAATTAGGTCAACATAAAAAGATATATATATATATATATATATATTATATATATAAACCATAAACATCATGATAATCCACATTGAAAAGATAGAGCACTTAAAATCAGCAATAAGAATTACCTTATTGCACAAAAGTATATACTAGATTTCAACTCCCAGCAACCAAAATGCCAGAACCAGTACCTCTAAATAATTTTTACTACTTCAAGCATACATGAACTATAACATTAACAAGAACAATAAAACAACATCAACAGAAGGAAGAGTCTTACTTCACTAGGTTGGCTTAACATTTTCATCTTTCACCATATTGAGTATGGAAAACTACTCAAAAACTCATCAAGCCCCTAAAAAAAAAACTCCATAAATATTATCCTCCATTTCATTTTATGGATTCACTCTCGGTGGCACTGCCGGCACTGTGTACCACCTTACCAAGAACTTTCTCTAGTGGCCGAAACTACCCTATTTTCCTAGGTTTATAACATCACAATAACTAATTATTGAAACCAAAACTGTTGGACAATTGTGACCCATAGCATCACTATTTGTAAAAGACATTGTGGTTTTTGTACAAATTAACTATGTGACAAAGGAAATTGCTATTTTATCATTTTGTAATTAGATTACTTGAATATATAAATGATAAAAGTCCTTATGATTAGTTTTGGATTAATAAGATATGAGACAGTATCAATCTATGTAAGGTTTAATCATTAAATATCCATAGTCATAGTATTATCGAGACTGGACATCGATAATGCGGAATAGACTAGTATTGCACTTATGCGCGTTATGGAAGCTTAACAGCATTGTTCTCATATATTTAAGTATTGGATACTTATGCAAGTGTGATAGGAGGTTGTGTTTGCCGATGGTACGGAAACAGCTTCGCTCTGGATAGACCCATCGGAATCCCATTGGTAGTATGATTATGTGTCTATGGGAATCCGAATCAGGGTAGGTGTATTTGGTATTAACCTAAGACTTGCATCGCTAATACTTGCGACAATCAGTACAGTTTGGTTTTGGTCGTCCGGGACTTTTACAGATTCTGTGTACGCCTCTTCTGGGTTTATTGAGAATCGTAGTGTATTGGGTATGATGTCAAGATGGAAGTGTCACTTCAGTCATATGGAGGAGATGATCACGCAGGGATACAGAACTGGTACTCAAATATGTTGCAACTATCGGGATAATATGACAAGGTCATGATTATTCGATTAAAGAGACTAGTTTCTAGTGATCCGATATATGCTTCGTACGGGGCAGACACAATTCCAGCCCCAGGTCTAGCATGTGCCATCTGATACTGGATCATAATACGCAATACTTAGTATACTACGCTTGATAAAGATTATGTATTCCTTAAAAGAATATTTCTGGAGAATTGGGTAGGCACGGTGCTTTGCTAGAAGCCAATCATGTCTTGTAAATCGGTAAGAACGTGGTACGGGGTACGCACGTGTTCGGATAGTTCGACGACCAGATTTACTGCCAACATATCCAGGAATCTCATGAGTCGTTTCCCAAAGATTCACCGATGACGTTTGACTCGAACAGAATTAATCTAGGATTCATTATAAGAGAGAGAAAATTAATCTGGGATTAATTACGACAATAATTTATCTGGGATAAAATTCAAATAGTAGAGAGAGAACGATTAATTTGGAATTATTCGATTAAATAATATATCGGATATATTAATTGAAATTAGATTTCAATGCGGAATTAAAATTGGATTTTAATTCGGGCAAATGAATTAATTTAGAATTAATTCGTAAGCGACTTTAATAATAATGTCGCAACAGCAAATTCGTTAATTCGGAATTAAATGAACCCGGGCCCGAGCGAACTTGCGTGTTGGATTGTTCGACTTAAATTTGAAATTTACAAGTGGTGAGACCCACTTGACTTACATCAACTAGTTTGACTAGTGATGGAAGTAGTTGATGGATGAGTGTAAAGCTTAGATTGCTTGTTTTTCACTCAACCAAAGTCCAACACACTTTGTCATTTGGAATGACATATACCTAAATTGGATTTGGTAAATGGCAATTGATTTTTAGAAAATCAAATACACAAAAAGAAACTTTCTCCCTCTCCACACACCAAAAGCCGAGAGCTTCTTCTCTTCCCTTAGAATTTTTGTTGCAAATTTTCTTCAAGCTAGCACTTTCAAGGAGTCATTGAAGGTGTTAGGGAAACTAATCCCTTGAGTTTGGAACACAAAGAAAGGCTTGGAGCTCTTCTCAATGATCAAAAGTTTTGAACTTCATACATTCATCAAATCTGTTCATTGTAAGTATTCTGCAACTTCTTTGAGTATTCACACACATATCATGATTAGAGATCCTTGGCATGTTCTAGGAACACTAACAATGGTATCAAGAGCCTTTTCTAAGCATGAAATGAGTTTAGGGTTTATATACTTTAATTTGGGGTTTTTATGTTTTGAGCATGATTTCTTCAAATTGTTTGTTTGGTTGAGCTTTTATGATGATGAATTGGATTTGTGCATCTTAAAATTTGAGAAAAAATTGATTGGATAAATTTTCCCTAATTTCCTTGCAAAAGCCGAATATGAACCATAGCATATATCATGGTGATTTTTTGATTTTAGACCACTGGATGTGTTTAAAGCATGATGTGTATATTGATTGTTGATTTAATTAGATTGAAATCAAAATTGGATATTAATTATGCCAAATTGTCGTGACTATAGAAGCATGAAATAGATTGATTTTGCTTCAATTTGTGTTGGGCATGAGTTGTTTAATTTAAGCATGATTAATTAGTTTAATTGGTGTTTTGGAAATATTGGTTTAACTAATTAATTATGGCTATTACACTTTAATTAAAATTAATGAGAAATTTGGAATTTTGTATTAATTAAAATTAGTCTTTAATTTTGAATTGGGCTAATATTGTTGTATTTGGGCTTAATGGGCTTGGTTGGGCCAAGCTTGGTTTAGGACAATTGGATTGGATCCAAATTGGGCTTAAAATCCTTCCATAAAGTCCGAATATAATAATTAGGCCTTTAATAATTTAATTGGGCCTAAATTGATTTTTGGCAAATAGGGTGATTCCTAAATTTGGCCTTGGCATTTGGGTTTGATCCATATTGGCCAAAGCTCATGCCTTAAGAATTAATTAAAAGCCCATTGGACTTTAATTAAATTGACATTGGATGTTAATTGGGCCTTTGAGACCCATTTAGATTGAATTTAGAATCTAAGTCTAAAATTAATTTGGAATTAAATTAGAATTAGTATTGAATACAAATTAAATTGGATTTAAAATTACAGTTCGATATAATTCAAGAATATGCACTTTGAGTACTTATTCTTAAATGAGTTGGACTCGCGCAAATCAAATTGTTCTTTGAACATTGGATGGTCATTAATTCAAAGATTAATTAATTGGATTAGATTGATTGAATAACATGCTTTGTGTGAATACATGGATGTATTGTATGAATAGTGTAAATCAGATGGATATTAGAAGGGTGAGGGCAATTTTGGAAATTGTTGTAATAAATTTAGAATTTATTAAATTTGACTTGCGTGTCCAGCCTTTTATCTCTTGACTTTTTGTATTTCTCTTCTCACAAATTCCCCTTAATGTTAATGATGTTTCTTTATTGTATTATGTAATTGGGTAGAAGTTAGAATAGTGCTAGCGGGAGAGATAAAATGTAAAGATTTGTTCTAGGAATAATTTGTTAAATATCCATCCGCATATCAATATTATTTATTTCGTGCCTTATTATGCTTTTAGAATGCATGCTTAAGGGTGTATGATGAGACCTAATCAAAGATAATAAATTGGTTGCCAATTTACGCGAAAAACCTTCAATACAGTATTAAGTGATTTCCTTCCATTAAGTGGTTCTCTCTCAAGATCCAAGATTGGCATTAGTTTGTTGGCCAAAGTCAAGATCAATGTCCATCGCGAATGTGTTTGAACCACGAAAGCTTTATTCCATATCGCATGTCTTGGGCGGTTGTGACTTGTTGGCCAAAGTCAAGGTCACTTCTTGTTCATCGACATGGATTACGAAGCTTTCCCACTATCAATGGGTCCTGCTTAACTGGAATCATTAAGTTTGTTGAGCCAAAGCCAAGGCTTAGTTGAATTAGAGGAAAAGGTTAGGAAATATATTGGATATATTCACATATATATTGTATATATGTTTCGGACTTGGAAGTCCACCTACCGGATCTAGGAATTGGATGGGATCCAATTGATCTTAGAGATCTACCTAGTTAAGTATCATACAACTTGTTGGGCAAAGTCAAGGTTGTGTGTTATTTAACGGGATCCTAGCCCACAAGGAAACTAGGTTTCTCGAGTACTCAACAGAGGGTTAGAGGCTCGCCGAAAAATAGTGGGAGGCCAGTATTGAATTTGCAATTGCGTTTAAATACTTGCCAAATACGCGCTTTCAAATCATTTTCATCATTTGATATATTTATATTAGTTGGACTAATATTTTATTATTTTCTTTTAACAGTTGGACTGTACCCGTAATCGTTAATTGAATAGTTAGACTATTGCAATTAAGATGGTTGGAAAGATCAACGTTAGGGACATTATCATAGGCGAAAATGTCTTTAATGGGTGAACTTTCCTGACTGGGATATGAACCTCAGGATTGTCCTGGGGGCTGAGAAGATGCTATATACGATAGAGAAACCTCTTGCCTAAGCCTGGAATTGAACAGCCACTTGAGCTTGAGCTTTGGAAAACTCACAGTGATGACAACTCAAATGCTCAATCAGTCATGCTTGCTGCAATGACCCACAATTCCGTCATCAAAACAAGGGATTGGATCCCCACAAAATGATGTTGAAATTGAGGGACCTTCACCGATCTAACCTTAGATCGCAGAAGTATGAATTACAGAAGAAGCTCTTTCGCTCTCGAATGTCAGAGGGTACATCTGTCGAGCACCATGTGTCACAGATGATTGCTGACATCGAACAGCTGGGTTAGCTAGGCATAACATTTGAGGCTGAAACTTCCATAGATTTGATCTTACAGTCTCTTCCTGATAGCTGGAGCGGGTTCATCATGAACTACAATATGATGAACCAAGAGAAGACTCTTGGAGAGTTGATGGAAATGATGAAAGAGGCAGAAAATGAGCTTCTAAAGGGCAAGAAGCGTGAGGCGCACTTCGCTTCGATATCTCAGAATGCCAAGATGTATGCCTACACTTTGGCAAACGGGGTCACTGGAAGCATGACTGCCGTGAGTACAAGGCGCACATGAAGGAAGTGAAAGCGGGCAAGGCACCGGCTTAAGGTATGTTTATTATTGAAATAAACATATCTACTTCTAGTTTTAAAAATTGGATTTTTGATTCTAGTTGTGGTACTCATATATGTACTGATGTGCAGGATCTGCAGATTAGCAGGATATTGGCTTCAGGAGAGATCGACCTCCGAGTTAGGAATGAGACTAGAGTCACCGTTTTGGCTGTTGGGACCTACATTTTGGAACTGCCCTCGGGGCATGTACTTAATTTATCAGACTGCTATTATGTACCTAGTTTGACTAGAAACATTATATATGTATCTTGTTTAACCCAATGTGGTTATACTTTTGTATTCAGAAACACCAGATGTTTTGTTTATAAAAATAATTTTGAGATATGTAGTGCTGATGTTAATAATGGTCTTTATATTTTGAATATAAATCAATCTCAAACTTATAACATGACAAATAAAAGGCTTAAATTAAGTAACAAATATGAAACTTATATGTGGCATTGTCGTCTAGGACACATTAACAAGACTCGTATATCCACACTTTCGAAGAGTGGATACTTGGACGGATTTGATCCAAATTCATTTGAAGTCTGCGAATCTTGTTTATTAGGCAAAATGCTTAAAACACCTTTTAGCGGTAAAGGTGCACATGCCACAGAACTGTTAGCCCTCGTTCATAGGGACGTATATGGGCCCATGTCTAGCCAGGCTAGAGGTGGATATGAATACTCCGTAACCCTTGCGGATGATGCATCGCATTATGGTTATGTGTATCTTATGAGACACAAGTCAGAAACTTTTGAGATATTCAAAAAGTTTCGACACGAAGTAGAAAAACAGACCGACAAAAGTATTAAAACATTATGGTCGGATCGTGGTGGAGAATACTTAAGCAATGAGTTTCTCAATTACTTGAAAGAGTATGGTATTCTTTCACAGTGGACTCCTCCCGGAACACCTCAATTAAATGGTGTGTCCGAAAGGAGAAACTGAACTTTGTTAGACATGGTAAGGTCTATGATGAGTCGCACAGAGCTACCAATTTCATTATAGGGATATGCATTGAACAATGCAATACTTATTTTGAATAAGGTTCCGACAAAGTCTATTCAACAGACACCATATGAAATATGGACAGGAAAGAAACCAGATTTCTCATTCCTGAAGATTTGGGGATGCTGGACATACGATAAACGTTTGGATGGTACCAAACTAGAACTCAAATCGGATTAGAGCCTATTTGTAGGTTATCATAGGGAAACCAAATGATATTACTTCTACAACCCACAATAGAATAAGGTATTTGTTGCTCTACATGTGGTTTTCCTTGAAAAAGAATTCATAAATACAGTGGTAAGTGGGAGGAAAGTAGAACTCGATGAAAATCAGAGTAATACTCTTTCTGGCACCGATTCCTTACCGGAACATAAATAGTTCATCAAGGATGAGACTGTACCATAATCTTCTGACACACAAGAACCGCGTAGGTCGGAGTGAGTCAGAAAACAACCTAAGAGGTATGGGTTTCTGATCTCACCTCACATAGATATCAATCTTATTGAGGATAATGAGCCGGCTACGTATGAGGAAGTGATACAAGGTATCGACTCTGCTTTATGGCAAGATGCCATGAAGTCCGAAATGGATTCCATATATACCAACCAAGTTTGGACCCTGGTTGGTGCACCAGAAAGCGTGAAGCCTATTGGTTGTAAATGGGTCTTCAAGAGGAAGACTGACATGGATGGCAACTGACCGGCGTAAACACACACGTATAACGCAAGCGCACGTATCATTCAAGTAGTATAAAAATATCGATCCCACGAAGACTTAATATCTAATCTATTAATTTTATGAGGTCAAATGATTACTAGTATCTAACAGGTTGATTGATTGATTTGAAATGGTGACGATTCTAAATTTAAAAGCAAGTAAATAAAATTGTCGAAAATAGGTTTTAAGAAAATTCAATATTAAAAACTATCTCGGGTTGTGATTTCTTCCAATATCATTTTAAAGATGAAGTGGTTATCTTAAAGTTGGGTAATATATTGATTTATTAACCTGGAGCACTAAATTATGTGTAAGCCTCTGTCGATGGTCAGAAACAAATACCCAGTTTAACCAATTGAACCATATGTCTATGTCAACCAAATTATCTCGATTAATTAAGTTTAAGTTCCAATTAAGGCTACCCCCGCCCGACAAGTATATTCCTATCCTGTAAAGAAATCTATTAAAGGGTTATCTATCCTCAAGGAAGATCGTGGGCTATTGAGTCTGAGGTCTTAAACTTAAAATCCCTATGTCTAGTTCATTTTAAGTTTACCTAATCAATTTTATTAATGGCCAGTTAATTAAAAAGCATTAAGATTAAGACTCAATAAATAAAACTTTATATTACTCAAACTTTAATTTAACCCCTTATAAACCGGTGATATTAAAAGTCATCACAACCCCAGATAACTAATTTAGTTACAACACATAACTAGGGCTGGTGAAAACTTGAAAATAAAAGAGTTGAAGTAAAAATGCGGTAAAGTAAATACTGAAAGGTAAATTACAATAAAATAAAATGCTAAGGTAAAAGGAATTACTTTTACTACTACTAATTTAGATATCTCCCATAAAATAATATATAAACTTGTGATAATATTACCAACCGACCAATCTGGCGGTATCCTGATTAAGTCAAATTAAGTCCAACCAGCCATTAAGGCGGTAATATGTGTCCATAAACCAGCCATAAAGGCGGAACCAAAATAAAATTACCAACCGACCAATATAGCGGTACCCTTGATTAGTCAGGTTTAAACCAGATTAAAATAAAATTACCAACCGACCAATATAGCGGTATCCTTGATTAGTCAGGTTTTAAATAGTGAATATATTATTTTTAAGGGAGATTAATCTAAATAGCAATAGTAAAAGAATTACCTTTCACCCTAGCTGGGGAAGTTACCTCCTCATGTGAATAGTAAAAACTGTAAAAAGTAAGGAAGTAAATTACTATTATTACAAAAAGTAATTAAAATTATTACAAAACTAAAAACTAAAAATTAAAAGAAACTTAAAGAGAGAAAAACTCCCTATTTACATCAAAGAAATGGGAGGGAGAGGTGCAACAAAATCTGAAATCTCGAGCTCAATTTATAGGCGCAGATAAGCTTCGGGCGTCGCGACGCCAGAGCTTTTAGCGTCGCGACGCTGGAACAGTGAGTCGTGGCATGCTCTCGGCTTGACACGTGGTGATTTGGATAAGAGGATAAGGCGACACGTGGCGAGGCGGCTAAGAGCTCAATTATTATGCTGACGTGGTGATGACGTGGCGATGATGTGGCAAGGCGGCTGAGATCAATTGTCGGCACCATAGGATTGCGACACTTGTCACGGCGTGATTGGATGATGATGACGTGGCATGTTGACTCGGTTGACCTGCTGATGTGGATGATGACACGTGGATTAGTTGACTCGTTGATCGGATGACGTGGCGACACGTAGGATGACACGTGGCACACGTGGAAATAATAATTGTCGGCACCGTAGGATGATGACACGTGTCACGGCGCATGTTAGCAGATCGGCTGTGATGGTGACATGTGGCACGGCGCATGTTAGCAAAGTCAAACTTCTCAAATTCTGACACGTTGACCCGGCGCACGTTAGCAGATTCGGCGCATGCTGGACGTCGCGACGCAAATCACCAAAAATGCCCTTTTCGTCCAATTTTCACTGTTTTGCCCCAAATCACCTCCAGAATGTCCTGAAACTTTATTTATCTACAAAATAACACAAAAAAATCAAAATATTCACAAGACTCAAGAAACTATACAAAATATTAGGTTAAATGAGTGGGAAATAGTGATAGAAATACCACTCATCACACCCCCAAACCTAACATTTTGCTAGTCCTCGAGCAAACATAAAATAAAATAACATAAACATCTTTAAAATAAAATTTAACTAAGCCACTTTCGTAGGAATCACGGTTGCATTTAGCGTATGCAACAAGCCTTTAAACCCCTAGGTGTCCCTAGTGGACGAGTTGTAGTCTCGTGAGGGTTTACAGCAATGATACCCACAAACATTTTACAAAAGTAAAAAGGTATTAAAACTAATGCACACAAAAGCAAAAAGACAAGCGAAAAGAGAATAAAGAAGTTAGTGACTAATCAAGTGAAACTTCTACTTCAAGTTACTAGTTGTTTTGTTTCTTTCTAAATTACCGAATAAGTAAATTCTCCGATTATTTTTACCATTCTCCATATACACAGCCAGCTTAATATTAATCAACTCATTTTTGCCCACAACAGTCACAAGTGCAGTTGATAAGAGAGTAATATTTTCGTCCTAAAATTCCATCAGATTTCACACCTTTTTGTAGTAATGGAATAAATTTTTCTGATTTTTCTGATTTTTTCTTTGCTTTTTCTGAATTTTGACTTTTTATTTATATACAATACCTTCCGTCTATGTAGCGAGCTTTGGGTCGGTGGCTCCCAAACCAGTTGGCTTTAGGGCACCAGGTGTTAAGACACCTCTACGGACTTAATTACCCATACTTCAGATATAAATATATTTTTTGTAGCATCTTCGATCCATGTAGCGAGCTTTGGGCCAGTGACTCCCAAACCAGTTGGTTTTAGGGCACTAGGTGTTAAAACACCCTTACAGACTTAATAACCCGAATCTTAGATACTTTATTTTTGTACATTAGAATCTTAGATGCTTCCTCCAATTAAACTAGAGCACAGAATATTAAAAACTTTTCAATTACAGCTCATGTCCGTATGTTACTATGAATGTTGATAATACCTGCCATCTGAGCATATGAAGATCCATTTTAGTCAGTATTATGGAGAATTTTACAAATTAAATAATTCAAAAGGAAATAAACAAAAGTTAACTTGTTTCGAAATAGGTTTGAAATACGTCTTAGGAGTGGAAATTCCATACACAGCTATCTCTAACCAATTTCACCTTTTTAGTTAAAATAAAAACACAAAAATGCAAAATATTTTTGTAATTTTTGAAAATTTTCCAAATTTTTTTGTATTTTTCGAAATATTTTGGACTAAAAATAAAACATCACACAAACTAAAAATAAGGTACTGATCAACTAATTCCCTCCCCCAAACCTAAATGAGACATTGTCCCCAATGTCTTAAACAGTAGAAGAAGAGTTTAGAAAATATTACCTGGTTAGTTGAAATTCTACAGGAATTTAAAGGTTAAGATCCAGATTAATCCTACGTCTCTTACCACGATCGTCCTCAGACAAATTTATCTTTGAAAGAATAGGGTCAACTCGTGGTTCATAGGCTATGAGTTGGTCTATTAGATCCGGAGCAGTTCTGGCAGTAAAGAGGAGTTCTTTCAAAGGTTTTGACATGAACCCATTTCTCCGGGCATCATCAAGAAACACACAAAGAAAATCATAAAATCCATCAACGTTTAACAGCCCAATTGATTTCTGGTGTATTTTAAGGTTCGCCCAAGATAGAACTATAAAAATTTCCTCCAATGTGCCCAAGCCACCTGGCAAAGCAATAAAAGCATCTGCACGGTTTATCATTTCTACCAGTCGTTCAGACATACCTGGCACAATAAGTTCCTCTCCATTTGAAGATTCAATAAGATTTCCTTCTGCCAAGGGTTTTGGGATGATTCCCAAAACGTGACTGCTGCCTTCTTGTACGGCCTTTGAAACGATCCCCATTAGTCCAAGATTTCCTCCGCCATATATTAAGTGCATATTTCTTGTAACTAAGACTCGACCCAATTCATGTGCTGTTTCTATGTATTATGGTTTAGTACCAACACTACTACCGCAAAACACACAGATGTTTTCAACTCGTCTTCTTGAAGTGGCTTCCATGTTTTACTCTGGATGTCTTTAAAAGTACAATGATGAGTTGAATTTATAATACCTGAAAAGGGTGAGTAAAATAATAGCACTAGTACCTACCAAATGACAATTATTAGTTAAACAGATCGTGAAAGTCAAAAAGGTCTAGATCTTGTCGGAAAAAATAAAAGAAAACAATAAAACAATTTACAATTATTAGGAAAAGACAAAGAGATATAATATTTACAAGAAAAGTAGCGGCTTGGTCGATGTCTATGCGTCAGGGACAAGCTTCCCATCCAATTTTCTTATAAACTGGCAAACAGGGTCTTTTTGAGTCAGATTCCCGAGATTTAACAGTTGTCTTTCTTTTTGAAATTGTGTATGTAATTTACGAAAGGCTATGTGAACATATCCACTGGGATGCGTCTCAAGAGTCGAAGATATATCATCTAAAGACTCCTTACTCAAGCCATCCCTAATGAATTTAATTTTGTCTTCGCGATTATCAGACACCATTCCTAAAGAACGACAACGAGTATTGCAATTCCATCGTGCACATTTGTAACAAACACCCATTTGCTTAGCTCTACGTTTCTTTGCATAAGTGCTTTTTCCAAAACCAGGCATATGTGAAACAAAAGAGTCAGAAGACTCACCTGCCAATCGGACCCGTGCTTCAATTACCCAATGAATATCATTAGGAACACCGTGAATTGTCAGTAGTCTCATTCGTTCCAAGCGAGCTTTGTAGACTTTCATCAGAGATTTTTTAGGGAGAGAAGGAAATTGCTTGTGAAGATTTGCGAGAGCTTCTTCCATTTTGAAATGATTTAATCTGCAAAAACTAAACACACAAAATTAAATTACACCAAATCACAATATATAAACAAATTGCATGGGTTGCCTCCTTGCGAGCGCTAAGTTTTAAGGCATCAGCTAGACGTGACTGCCTGAACGTTATGCTGGATCTGAAAGTGTGACACTTTCTTTTTGTCGCTCAAATGATTCTCCCCAGTAGTGTTTGACACGCTGACTGTTAACCTTGAATGTGTTGTTGGTGTTAGGATCCAGTAACTCAACAGCTCCATAAGGTAAAACCTGAGTGATCACAAATGGACCTGACCACCTAGATTTCAACTTTCCAGGGAAAAGTTTCAACCTCGAGTTGTAAAGTAACACATGCTGCCTTGGTTCCAACTGTCTGTGAACTATTTTTTGGTCATGCCATTTTTTGGTCTTTTCCTTGTACAATTTGGCATTCTCATATGCCTGTAAGCGAAATTCCTCCAATTCGTTAAGTTGATGAAGTCTTTTCTCTCCTGCGGCTTGTGAATCAAAATTCAACTTCTTCAGTGCCCAGTACGCCTTGTGCTCAAGCTCAACAGGTAGATGGCACGCTTTCCCAAACACCAATCGATATGGAGACATACCAATGGGTGTCTTGTAAGCTGTCCGGTAGGCCCATAATGCATCATCTAGTTTTGTTGACCAGTCCCTCCTTGTTGATCCAACGGTTCTTTCTAGGATTCTTTTGATTTCCCTGTTTGAAACCTCAACCTGTCCATTTGACTGTGGATGGTAAGTTGTGGCAACCTTGTGAGTAACTCCATATTTGGATAGGAGTGCATCGAAGTATTTGTTGCCGAAATGAGAGCCACCATCACTGATGATTGCACGAGGTGTTCCAAACCGAGTAAAAATATTCTTTTTCAGGAATTTGATCACCACTTTTGAATCATTGGAAGGCAGTGCAATTGCTTCGACCCATTTGGAAACATAGTCAACAGCAACCAGGATGTACAAGTTTCCGAATGATGGAACAAAGGGTCCCATGAAATCAATACCCCATACATCAAATATTTCCACTTCTAGAATGTTTTGCAACGGTCCTTCGTTTCTCCTGGAAATATTTCCCATTCTCTGGCACCTGTCACATTGAAAAGCAAAAAGATAAGCATCTTTAAAAAGAGTGGGCCAGAACAAACCTGATTGTAGGACTTTGGCTGCAGTTTTGTTTCCGCTAAAGTGTCCGCCATATGGTGATGAATGACAGTGCTGCAACACACTGTTGATTTCCTCATATGGAACACATCGTCTCAATAATTGATCAGCACAGCGTTTGAACAGGTACGGGTCGTCCCATATATAGTGCTTGACTTCTTTGAAGAACTTCTTTCGTTGCTGAGTTGTCCATTCCAACGGCCATTTTCCTGACACAATATAGTTGACATAGTCAGCATGCCAAGGGACTTCCTGTTGTTTTATGGCAAAAAGCTGTTCATCTGGAAAAGTTTCTTTGATTGACAGATCTTTGTCAGCTGTTTCTCCATTCTCGAGCCTTGATAGATGATCTGCCACCTGATTCTCTGTTCCTTTCCTGTCTCTAATTTCCACGTCAAATTCTTGCAGAAGAAGTATCCAACGGATCAATCTGGGTTTGGCATCTTTCTTCGTGATCAGATATTTGATTGCTGAATGATCTGTGTAGACCACCACTTTGGGACCCAACAGATAAGTGCGGAATTTTTCAAAAGCGTACACAACTGCGAGCAACTCCTTTTCGGTGGTTGTGTAGTTGAGTTGAGCTTTATTTAGAGTTATGCTGAAATAATAAATGGTGTGGAAAATCTTTGCTTTATGTTGTCCCAAAACTGCGCCTACAGCAAAGTCACTAGCATCGCACATTACTTCAAATGGAAGGGTCCAGTCTGGTGCTACAATGATGGGGGCAGATACCAGCTTCTGTTTTAAGATCTCAAAAGCTTCCTGGCATTCTTTGGTGAAATTGAAAGGCACATCTTTCTCCAGAAGATTGCATAAAGGTTTTGCAATTTTGGAAAAGTCTTTGATAAATCTCCTGTAAAAACCTGCATGTCCAAGAAAACTTCGAATACCTTTAACTGATGTTGGTGGAGGTAGTTTTTCAATTGTCTCTATCTTTGCTTTGTCTACCTCAATCCCCTTTTGTGAGATCCGGTGTCCAAGAACAATGCCTTCTTGCACCATGAAATGACATTTCTCCCAGTTGAGTACCAGGTTTGTATCTTCGCACCTTTGTAACACCTGTTCCAGATTTTGCAAGCAATGATCAAAAGAATCTCCAAACACAGAAAAGTCATCCATGAATACCTCCATACTCTGTTCCAGCATGTCTGAGAATATGGCCATCATGCAACGCTGAAAGGTGGCTGGGGCATTACATAATCCAAATAGCATCATGCGGAAAGCAAAAGTACCATAGGGACATGTAAATGTGGTTTTCTCCTGATCTTCTGGGGCAATGGCAATCTGATTGTACCCTGAATATCCGTCCAGAAAGAAATAGAACTCATGTCCTGCTAATCTGTCTAACATCTGGTCAATGAATGGTAGTAGAAAATGGTCCTTTCTCATGGCTTTGTTCAGTTTCCTGTAGTCCATGCATACTCTCCATCTAGTCACTGTTCTTGTTGGAATTAGCTCATTCTTTTCATTGGTAATCACAGTAATTCCTCCTTTCTTTGGAATGACATATACCTAAATTAGATTTGGTAAATGGCAATTGATTTCTAGAAAATCAAATACACAAAAAGAAACTATCTCTCTCTCCACACACCAAAAGCCGAGAGCTTCTTCTCTTCCCTTAGAATTTTTGTTGCAAATTTTCTTCAAGCTAGCACTTTCAAGGAGTCATTCAAGGTGTTAGGGAAACTAATCCATTGAGTTTGAAATACAAAGAAAGGCTTGGAGCTCTTCTCAAGGATCAAAAGTTTTGAACTTCATACATCCATCAAATTCGTTCATTGTAAGTATTCCAAAACTTCTTTGAGTATTCACACATATATCATGATTAGAGATCATTGACATGTTCTAGGAACACTAACAAAAACAACCTTCCAGCAAACCTTAAACCCCAAATTTCGAATTACTCCTGAAATTTCACAACAACCCACACAAATTCATCTCATGTCTATCAATTATATACTCACCTCACAAATTTCAAATGCTAATACTAAGCTAATAAATAAAAAATAGTAGGTGGATAAGTTTCATTACCTTAAAGAAATTGAGGAATCAAAAATACCCAATTTGCTCCCAAGTTCCAGCCAAGAAAAAGGGAGAAAGATGGAAAAAAATTCATTGATCCTTTACAAGATTAGGGCACAAAACACTCTTCTATAGCATTAGATAAACGAAATGGTGAATTGAAAAGCAAAAAAAAAGTTGAGCAATAAAATTTATTTCCCTAGCAAGTAGTGGCATCGAGTGAAGGAGGAGAAGAAGAGAGGCCTTTTCGTGAATTTGGAGAGAGAAAAGAAGATTTTTGTTGCATTTAAAATAAATGAAAAAAAAAACATCCCTTCTAGGAGAGAGAAGAAGGCTTAAATATTATTAGAGTTAATAAAAGAAAAGTTTATATATTTCATAATAATATAATATTATATTAGGTCTAGATAATTCTTTATTTAATATAATTAATCCTACCCCACTTATTTCCTTTTCACATTATCATATTGACATGAAATATTTTCGTCCACAAAAATTAGTTATTAACTTTGTTGACTAATTTTCATTTCAATTCGAAGAATTTTCGATCACCGCCGGATTAACTCTGAGAAGTTCATATTGAAAACCGATTAAAATTTTATCGTTTATTACATTAAAAATTTGTGATATTATAGTTTACCGATTTTATGATATTTCAAAGATGTGCATTTGTAATAAAGTTTAAGAATGTGACTTCATATTTCTTGTGATTGAAATAGTTTTGATGTAAAATGACATATTCTGTGATATTCATACTGATGTTTAGTGTAATTTGGATGTTCAGTTAATAGATTGGTGTGTATGTGAACATGTAGAAATGGAAATTTGACATAGGTAAAGTAGGATAATAACAAGTTAATAAATTTCAACTTGTAATAATTTAGTAATTCTGATAAACTTTTGATATGTTTGATTTGTTTGTTTATAGTACTACCATTGTTACTTATTGAGTTTATAACTCATACCAAACCAGTTTGCTAGTTTTGCAGGTTGGCTTCCAGATTAGTCAACCACTTCAGCTTTGGGAGTCATGCTCGAGACACGGATCGCCCAAGTTGCAGTCACTCTCACAAGTGTCCTGGGAGAGGTCCTGGAAGTTTAGGTTCTTTTCTTATTATGTTGTTATTGTGTTGAACATGTTGGTTTGTATTAATAAGTTAAAGATTTGATTTGCATTGATGTGGTGGGCACGAAGCCCTTAAGTATTGCTTGATGTTGTGGGCACGAAGCATTTAAGTATTGATATTGATATGTTTTGTGTGGACTTGAGGTCCTTTTATTTGTTTGATGTTTTTCTAAGATTCTATTTTAATGCTGAACTGTGATTCAGGTTGTCCAGTTTTAGGATACATCATGCCCGATTTTCTGTAAATTTGGAGGCTTGTGGAATTGTCTCCTGCTGGTAACATCCTGCCTTTGACTGGGTGTTACAAATTTTGGCTAATGTAAAATGAGATTCTAATAAGTTGAAAAATAAACAATAATGAAATAAATTTTTAACAAAAATTGGTAAACAAGTAATTTTTTAAAATACAAAAACTAATAAAATAATTGGAGCTTAAACCCTAAGGATGAATGCCCAACTAAGAATGAAAATGTTAAGAAACTATTTGACAAGTGTCAAGTATAATATTAATTTAATGTGATTGTAAATAAGTACAAAATTAATTTATTTATAATATTTATTTATATTTTACCCAGATATCGACAAGATATAACTTAAATTAGATTTATTATTGTAGTGTTTGGTAAAGAATTTGAGAAGGTTATAAGATAGTTTATACTCTCACAGTAATACTTATAACTTAAATTAAATTTTCAATCAACACTCTTTATCAAACGGTGAATATAAGTCCAACCATATAATTTTACTTAAAACTACCTGGATGTTCGGCTCATTTTGTGATAAATTTGTACCTACTTTATGCCATTTTTATTTACATCCAAATTAAATGAAATTGTTTGCGCAATTTTTATGCGTGAAGAAAGAAGAGAGTGTAAGGTTTAAACCTTCTGAGACAAAGTCCCAGTAAAGGGTGTTTGATTAAGTGAATAAGCCTCCAAAGGGTACAAGCGCATAAATTACAGTCCTAAAGATTATAAAAAGCTAAAAGATAAAAAATATGCTCGTTTGAGTCTTCATTTGATTGGGGTTTTTCTCTCTGTACGAGTGAGCTTTTATAGTGAAACTTGTAAACTGCTTGGGCGGTCCCAGTATCTCCCTGCAGCTGTTGGATCATGCCTTCAACCGTTGGGTTGTGCGTCTCAACTGTTTGATCGTGGGTTGAGCTTTTATAGTGAAGCTTGTAAACTGCTTGGGCGGTCCCAGTATCTCCCTACAGTTGCTGGATCGTGCCTGTAACCGTTGAGCCGCGTGTCTCAACTGCTCGGTTGTGGATGGAAAACCGTCCAACTGCTGCGATCGTAGAAGCAACTGCATCATGCATTTTCGTCCTAACCGCTAATTGGGTTGTCTCAAGTTCTTCGTCGCTCTTCGCTCAATCGTCCTTCCTCCCTTCGTTCTTTCCTTCGTCTTAGGGCGATTTCGTTCCAGGGTGACTAGAATTTCCTTTGTCAATAATTGTCCCCCAAATTTACCTTGATCGAACCGGAAGTGAATATCGAGGTAAATATTTCGGTCTTCCATCGACGAAAAGGCGTATAGATTGGAATGATAAAAACTTGTATGGTCATTCCTGTTCGCCCTCGACCATCCCATCACTCGGCCAATCCCTCAGTCCAGAGAATCTGTGGAATCAGGTTCCCTGCACTCCCCGCGTAGAGAAGCTGAGGCCAGCTGCTGTCAACGAGCGTAACCCATCTGAAACCGGGAGGTGCAGTACCTTCCACAAAGAGGACCCTAGGCAATTGTCGCTAACGGACGCAGCCCATCCACAACATTACATTTCATTTTACACCTTACGCCGTATGGATGGCCGTCAGTGAATCCTTTTACATTCCATTTTACACCTTACTAAAAGGAAGCTTTCATTTCTGAAGGCTTATGTAGCATGCAGATCTTTCATTTTTCCGACTGTTCTATTTTTCCCGATCTCTTCTTTTTCATCTTATGGAGTCCGCTTGGTTACGAGGGCCAAGCTTCGATGTTTTGAGTAAGGTCGGCCCTTAAATGGATGGTTGGGAGACCTTGCAAGTTACTTCTTCAACCTTTCTCTTTTTATACACTCCCAAGCCATGATATTATTCTCACGTGAAGGGCTTTTCCATGTGTTACCTGACCGATTGGGGGCTCCCTGCCCTAGGTCTGGTTTTTTGCCGAAAGTAAGCCTGCGGCCTGATGGTATTGTCACATCAACTCTGCTTTTCTTATGTCACGTGTATCAATAGTGGTGATAGCCTGGACGATGTTTCCTGGGGGATGCTTATGCTTACACCTATACTTGGCCGATCTAATGAAGGCCGATGTTAAAATGCCGAGGTTTGGTCGATCTATCAAAGGCCGATATTGGGGATCAGACAATTCTGTGGCCGATGCTGAGTGTGTGATGGGCCCGAGGGAGAAGTGCTTGCCCTGCAATTGGTTGGGCCACTCTTTTATAGTCCTATGCGAACCCATCACTTCTACAATAAATGTGTGACTCTTCCCAATGTGTTTCATCATGAGGCCTAATGAAAAGCCATTTTTTACGTCATTTCTGTGTCTCCTTTCGTAGCATGTCACTTTTGCAGCGAATTATATTCTAACACCTGTTTGGGGCGATCATTCATTCTTTTCGTTTTCCCGCTGTTTCCATCCCTCGACAATTCGGGTTGCGACACTTGTCCCAGGCTGAGCCTTTCACCTGTTTATTTAAGGGTTTAGCCCATTCTGGTTCTTTCTTTACTCTCCCATTTATTGCAAAACTCTTTCGTATTTTCGGTCTCCTGACATCAATGGCGTCTTCTTCCTCTGCTCCCAAAATCAGTTCCTCCACTTTTGCTGATTATAAGATGGCACAAGACGACTCTTCTGTAGGCACTTTTGGTGTTCATACTCTTGACGAGAATTACAACCAGTGCGCTCTTGGTCCTATTTTTACCGAAGACCATACCGTAGCCACAGCCCCGCTGGCTCAATAATTTCCTTCCTCTTCTGGTCTCCCATTTTCGGAGCAAAATAATATTTCTCCTTTGGCTTAGTCTAACCCGATTCGTACGTGGCACAAACATGACGCTGCGTTCGAGTCTTGGTTCCAACGTATGCTATTGCATGTGGATACTCGTGCTTTTCTAGATAAGAATGGTTTCCTTTCCTTCATTGAACTTTCGTTGGCTTTGCCTTCCCTTGACCGCAGCTTATTTCCTATTTCCTTTGCTCTTTTGGTCTTCTGAGTATAATGTATTCATTTTCCCTGTTGGTCCTTTTACTGTCACTCTCCGTGATATCGATGCTCTCACCGGGTTGGCTCCCCTAGGCGCACCTATCTCGGCTTGTACAAACTTCTGTTTCCCTCCTCCTTCAATGGACCATTTGTCCTTTTAGTCATACTCTTCTTTTCTTCGTACGTTTTCGAAAACAGCTGGTCCTGTTTCGATGTTGGAGCGAACAGCTTTCCTTCATTATTGCCTGTGCAAATACATCATTTGTGCGCCTAGCCAAAAGCCTGTGGCGGGCTACCTTCCCATCTCTTCCGATCTTGCCAATGGTCGTCGTTTAGACCTGTCATCTTTCTTGCTAGCTGCTATTTATTGGGGCTTGGCCGTGCTCCAAAAATAACTTCGGTCGGGGGCTTCGCCCATTGCCTCTGGTCCTTTATGGCTCGTTCAGCTTTGGTTAAGAGCTTATTTCCCTGTTTTCGGCGCTATTGATTCGAATCATCCTTATCATTGTGCCGGTTGTCTTTTTACCCAGCTTCGGCCATCTTTTTCCTCTCTCGCACTGCTTTTGAATATTTCTATACTCTTCCTTGGGTTTCCTCTTTTTTCCCTTTCTCAGTGGGGAATAGCCCGTCATTCGTTCATGATCTCCCTCTCTCGGAAGAGGATGAGTCAGGTCTTTGCATATGGCACAATTTTTATGCAGCCGCGACCTGATTCATGATATTCTGACTGGGGCTAATGGCAAGAATGGAGTGGAGGTGTATTCTCCCAACTTCCTCGCCCGTCAGCTTGGCATCGTTCAAGGATGGCCTCTTCCTTTCTTCCATACGCGTTCCGCTTCGTCGGACCATTTTAAAGTCCTTTCAATTTCTGACGTAGAGGAATCTGTTGGATAATATGACCCATAGCGTCACTATTTGCACAGATCATTGTGTTGCTGTAGCAAAATTAACTATGTAACAAGGAAATTGCACTCTCGTCATTTGTGATTAGATCACCATAGATATATAAATGAAGAGAGGTCCCTATGATTAGTTCCTGGATTGAGATGATATGAGACAGTATCAGTCCACGAAGGATTAATCATTAAATATCCCTAGCCGTAGTATTATCGAGACTAGACATCGATAATGCCGAATAGGCTAGTATTGCACTTGTGCGCGTTGTGAGGGCACAACGGCATAGTTCTCATATATATAAGTATTGGATACTTGTGCAAGTGCGATAGGAGGTCGTGTTTCACCGATGGTACGGGAAACAGCTGCTCGCTCTGGATAGACCCTTCGGAATCCCATTGGTATTATGACTAGGTGTCTATGGGAGGCCGAAATCAAGGTAGGTGTGTATAGTCTTAATCTGAGACTTGCATCGCTAATACTTACGACAATCGGTAAACTTTGGTTTTGGTGGGGGGGGACTTTAAACGGGTTCTGTGTACACCACTTCTGGGTTTATCAGAGAATCGTAGTGTATTGGATGTGATGTCAAGACGGAAGTGTCACTCCAGTCATAATGGAGATGATGTCACGCAGGATACGGTATTAGTGCTCTTAAGTGATGCGCATCCAATCGTGATATTATGACCAGGTCATGAATATCCGATTATAGAGACTAGTTACCAGACATCCGATATGTGTTTCGGACGGGGCAGACACTTATCCAGCCCCAGCCCTAGCACGTGATTATCCGATATTGGGCCGATATGCACAATACAATCGTATACTACGCTTGATACAGATCTAGATATTCTTTGATGAATCTGTCCGGAGAACTTGGGAAGACTTGGTGCTTTGCTAGGAGTCGACCTTGTCTCGTAAATCGGTAGAACGTAGTACTTGGTACGTACGTGATTCGGATACTCCGACGACCGTATTTACTGCCAGATTATCCGGGGATCTCATGGGTCGCTTCCCGATAATCCACCGATGACGCACAACTCGCACTCTTGAATAATCTGGGATTATATAGAAGAGAGAGAGAAAATTAATCTAGGATTAATAACGGAGATATTTTATCCGGGATAAAATATCGTCTAGAGAGAGATAACGATTAATTTGGAATTAATCGGTAAATTAATATATTCGATATATTAAACGAAATTAGATTTCGACGCGGAATTAAAATTAGATTTTAATTCGGGCAAACGAGTTAATTTAGAATTAATTCGTTAGCGACGTAAATAATAATTTCGCTAGCCGCAATTATTCGATTGAATTAACGTCGCGACGTAAGCTCGGTATTTCGGAAATATCGAACCCGAACGCGTGATGCACGTGGGCCCACTTTCATTTGGAAACGTGTGGGGCCCACATGACACATGTCATTTTATGCATTATTTAATTGTTAATGCATTGCATGGTGATAGTGTACAATACACTCAATGGTTTTGCATGGAGTTTGAGTGTTAGACACTCTAAGCCATTGCATGATTTGTGTCATAAGTTTATTATTAATTTAATAAATATTATGGCATAAATATAAATTGATTTTTGGTAACAAAAATTAATTACACAACACATTTTTTCTCTCAAATTCTCTCTCATCTCTCTCACGCCCAAGTGTGGCTATTCTTCACTGGTTTTGAACCAGTTTGGGCGTGAATAAGGGAAGCCAAGAGTGGGTTTTCATGGTGAAAATTCAAGTGCTAGCACACTTACAAGTCTTGCGAAGGTGGTAGGGAGGTTCGACCATGAGACGGGACTCATCCGACGGAGTTTGGAGCTTCGTTTGAGACCCGAAACTGCCAAGACAGTGAGCATGGACTGGTTGCAGTGGCGTGAGCAAGGCAGTACGTTTTTGGCCTTGATTCGTCTTTAAATCGACATAACCGATCAATGTGAGTATTCCGCTACCTCCGTTGATGTATTCACGCATTATTTCATGTCTTGATTTGATCTTGGGACCTTAGAATAAACCAACAATGGCATCAAGAGCTAATGTTGCAAGCATGAAAAATGTAGGGCTTAAAATTTGGGTAACTTGTTTTGTGCATGATTTGAATGAATTGAATGTTTGAGTATGCTTATAACATGTTTAATTAAGGTTTGATTGGATCAATTTAATGAAATAATGATTGGATCAATTTTCCCCAATTGATGGAGCTTGGCCGAATGGTATAAGGCATTTGGAGATTGGAATTTTTTGATTTTTGATTCATTGGATGAGTTAGAATCATGTAGGATGATGTTAATTTGAATTAATTGGATTGAATTTTGAATTGAACAAAATCCCTAAATTCCTTATGTTGGCCGAATCTACAATGCCCTTTAATGTCTTGGTAATTTTGATTTTATGAACATTGGATGTGTATGAAATCATTCGGGAAGTTAATACGTTGTCGATTGTGTAATTAATCGGATTGAATTCAAATCGGACAAAATAACCTTCCTTGGCCGAGACTTAGAAGCATGTAATATGGGTTTGATTTTTCATTATGTGTGTTTGACATGTAATAATGATTTAAGTATGATTAATTGGACTAATTTAGTGTTTTGGAAATGTTGATTTAGTTGATTAATCATATAATGCACTTTTGGTAATTAAATTGTGAAAATTGGATTTTTGGATTTAATTAATTGGGCCTAATTTTGGAAATTAGAATTTAAAGTTGTAATTGGGCCTATTGGGCTTGATTTATCAAGTTTGGTTTAGGCCAAATGGATTGGATCCAATTGGGCCCAAAACCTTAACCATAAAGCCCAATTGCGACTAATGAACCTTTAATGTTTAATTGGGCCTAATGTGCCGAAATTGATTTCTAAGGCATTTTGGGTGATTCCACTATTGGGCTTTGGTTGCCGAAGCCCATGCCTAAAGAAATTAATTGAAGCCCATTAGACTTAATTAAATTGACGTTGGACGTTAATTCGGACTTTGAGTCCCGACGCGATTGAATTTGGAATTTAAATCGTAAAAGGTTATTAATATAAGTGTAATATTTAATTTGGAATTGAATAGTGAATTAGTATTAAATCATGTTAAATTGGATTTAATTATGTAGTTTAATTTAATTCATGAATTCGTACTTTGAGTACTTATTCGCAAAAACGAGTTTGACTCGAACAAAATCAAATCGTTGTTTGAACATTGGATGATCACTTAATTATCAGATTAATTAATTTGATTAGATTGATTGATAGCATGCTTATGTGTGTGAATACGTGGTTGTGTTGATTGAATAATGTATATCGGATGGATATTAGTCGGGTGGGCAATTTTGGAAATTGTTGTAATAAATTCGATTTATTAAATTGGACCTGCGTGTCCAGCCTTATCACCTTCTTTCTCTTTGTATTCTCTTCTCACCTATTCCCCTCTATGTATATGAGGTTTCTTTAGAAGTGTAGTGTAACGGGTAGAAGTAGTACAAGTGCTAGCTTGAGTGAGAAAGGGAGAGATTTGATCTAGGATCAATGTGTTAAGTATCCATCCGCATATCATTATTATTTTATTTCATACTCGCTTTATTATGTTATTTAGAATGCATTTTAAGGGTGTATGATGATGAGACCTAACAAAGATAATTAAATTGGTAGCCAATTTGCACGCGAAAATCCCTCAATTTATATTAAGCAAATATCCTTCCATTGAATGATTCTTGTTCAAGATCCGAAGTTGGCATTGGTTTGTTTTTGACCAAAGTCAAGACCTTTGTCAATCAAGGATGTACTTGAATCATGAGAGTTTTGTTGCATATCGGTGTCTTGTCCAAATCGTGATTTTTATTGGCCAAAGTCAAGATCACTTTTTGTCCAATGACATTGATTACGAAACTTTCCTCGTCAATGGGTCCCGCTTAAACTGGAATCATTAGGTTTGTTTTTGGCCAAAGCCAAGGCCTAGATGATTCGGAGGATAGGGTTAGGAAAATGTAATGGATACATTGACATTATACATATGTTTCGGACTTGGATGTCCACCTAACGGATCTAGGAATTGGATTGGATCCAATTGATCTGTGAGATCTACCTAGTTAAATAGCATACAGCTTTAATTGGCCAAAGTCAAGGTTGTGTGTTATTAATAGGATCCTAGCCCACTAGGAAACACGGTTTTCCCGAGTACTCTCCACAGAGGGTTAGAGGCTCGACGAAAAATAGTGGGAGGCAAGTATTGAATTTGCAACATTCGTTCGAATACTCGCTAAACATGCTCATTTTATTTTACTCGTCATATTAATTAAAAGTATTAGTTGGACTAATATTTTATGTTGTTTTAAAAATATATATGTTAGACTATATACAAACTTATTTATTCAAATTATAGTTGATTTTATAATTGGATTATAGTAATCAATATAATTGAATTAAAATTATAGTTGATTTTATAATTGGATTATAGTAATCAATATAATTGAATTAAAATGATAGTTGATTTATATTGGATTATAGTAATCAATATAAAATTATAGTTGATTAAATAATTGGATTATTGTAATCATTATATAAATAACCATAAATAGTACTTAATAAAATTGATTAAATAGTTGGACTATTGAAATCAAGAAAGAATTGAAAGGTTGAATATTTAAAATATATAATCCTTGGATTAATGTTTTAAATGATTTAATTTTCAATTGGGAATTCATAATAGGCTAATTTATTTGATAAAATAACTTATTATGACTAAGCCCATATTAAGCAAATAGTAGAGCATAAGTCTTTGGAAGATTTATGTGATGATGACTTTAGTGCTTAATTAATATACTTACAATAAATCTATCTTTAGATTTAAAAGTATTAAAGTTGCAATTAATTGACTATTCTAGTGGAGAAAAGTCAAAGTTTGCAACTGGGCATGTAGCACAAGGTGCACATCGTTTCGATATTCCGAAACCCAAGGCTTTCCCAAAGGTTTGTGAAATATTGAAAAGATAATTGACATATCCCAAAGTGACTACCATTTGGATATGGAAGACACGAAGGAATTAAAGAAAGGGGGAGGCTCTAACTTTAAAAATATTTGTCAAAGTTATGTTCACAACTAGTATTAAAATTAGATTTTAAATACTTAGTGTGGTAGATAAAATATATGTATTGACGTTCAGAATCCGCTGTGAGCTGGATACTGGCTTCAAGCCGAGATTTCTCTGCGAATTGGAAACGGGACGAAAGTCGCTGTTTCGACCGTAGATACCTAAGTTTAGGAACTACCCTTTGGGTATGTACTTAAATTAGGAAATGTTATAATGTAACTAGTTTAACTAGAGACATTATCTCTATATCAGTGTTTAATCCATTGCGGATAAAACCTTTATATTCTAGAACACTAAAGTGTTTCATTATATAAAGATGATACTGAGATAAATACATTGGATGTAAATAACAGAATTTATATTTTGAATATAAATAAAATCTCAAACATATAAAATGACAAATAAATAGCTCAAATTGATTTGATCAATAGAGACTTATTTGTGGCATTGTTGTCTAGGACACAATTATAGAAGACTCGTATATCCACATTTTTTAAGAGTGGGTACTAGGACTGATTTGACTATTCAAATAAGGTCTGCGAATCTAGTTCATTAGGTAAGATACCTAAAATACTATTTACTTGGTAATAGTAAAAGGGCCACCGATCTGTTAGCCCTATTCATGATGAATTAAGTGGGCCCATATCTAGCTAGGCTAGATGTGAACATGAATATTTCGTGACCTTAACGGATGTGACATCACGTTGTGGTTATGTGTTTCTTTTGAAGAACACAGATCGGAAACTTTAGAGTTTCAACACGAAGAAAACAAACAGATCGGCTATAGTATTATTCCGCCACGGTTATACCGTAATGGAAAATACTTAAGCAGTAAGTTTCATACGTACATGAAAGAGTATGGTATTCTTTCAGATGAGGACTCCTCTCGAGACACGTCAGTTAGACGGTGTGTCCGAACTAAAACCGAATTTTGTTGGACATAATAAGGTTTATCACGAGTCGCTCTGAGCTACTATCTCCCTCAACCGATATGTATTAACAACAGTGCAAAACTTATTTAGAATAAGGTTCCATATAAATCTGTTTGACAGATATCATATAGGATATGAACAGGGAAGAAACGAAGTTTCTCATTCCTGATAATTTGGGTATGCCAGGCATAGCGTTTGGATGATACCAAACTAAGGACCCAAATTGGATAAGTGCCAATATAGGTTATCCTAAGGGAAACCTTAAGTATAATACTTATAAATCCCACATGAGAACAATGTGATTGTTGCTCACCATGCGGTTTTCCTGAGAGAATACCGATATGCAGTGGTCAGTGGGAGGATAGTGATACTCGATGAAAATCGGAGTAATACTGTTCAAGGCACGAAGTCCTTAATGGAACACAATAGTTCATCTATGATGAATCTATACCATTAATCTTCAAATACACAAGAACTTCGTAGATCGGATAGAGTCAGAAAACAACCTAGGGTATGGGTTTCTGATCTAACCTCATAAAGATGTCAATCTTGTGAAGGTATATCCACCGACTACGTTTTGAGGAAGTGATACGAGGTATCGGCTCCCTGTTATGGCAAAGTGCCATGAGTCCGAAATGGATTCCATGTATAACAACTATGTTTGAATACTAGTTGTTGTACCACAAGGCGTTGTGCCTATTGGTACTATAAATGTCTACAAGGAAGACATACATGGAAGGCAACATACCAACGTGCAAAGCTAGACTTTTGACGGAAAGGTATCGTTATCAACATTATGTTAATAACGGTTCAACCTTTTACCTGTTGCCATGGTAAATCCATTTTGAAGATGCTTGTTGATAACTGTATATTTCATTTATAAAATGTGTCAGTTATAGATCAAAATCGCTTTCCTGAAAAGGAAACCTTTTGGAGGATCTTACAACATCCTGACGATTTTGTATAACCGACAAACAAGGTTTGCGGGTTATTCGATCCATGTTTGGATCAATGCAAGCATAAGGTTCTTGGAACTGACGTTTTGAAATAATCATAATGGTTTATGATTTGACTCAAAACGAAATAATTCTTGTGTATATAAGGAGGTTAGTGGGAGAGCGCACTGACAAGTATATTCCCATAAAGCTATTGTTGAAAGCTTGTCTTTCAATAGAAATTCTCCGTAGAATTCTGGGGAGTAACAACCTTTATTCAAGGAATAAAGATCTACTGGGATAGATTTGGAGTTGTTAACACTCTCTGGGAAATTGTACATTTAAAATGTACTTGTATTGGTGTCTCATACGCTTCGAGCATATGGAGTCACAATCGGGTCAATCCAAGTGATAGTCACTGGATTGAAGTTAAGAACATCTGTTAGTATCTCTGAGAACTAAAGATGCTATCTTTTACTATGGAGAAGGAGAACTTGAAGTGACTGGGATCACTGCAGCAAGTTTCCAAACGATTAAATACTGCGGTACTATAAAGTTTGAATAACGGGACAGTGAGCTGGAAATCTTCCAAGCAAGATAACTGTTGCCGAATAAACAACAAATGCGGATTATTGCTGCAGCTGAGGCAGCAATAGAAGTCTTTGGGTCGAAAGTAAATCTAATTAGATTAGATATAGTTCTGTTAGCAGCTGAGCTAGGCGTCAGCACAGGCTAAGGAATTAAAGGTCTCATCGACGATCCAGATATATACTTCTATATCATCTGATTCGTTCGGATCATACATCGTGGCGATGTGATGATCGTATAAATCGCGTCAAACGATAATCGAACAAATCCGCTGACGAAAACCTTTCCTCAGCAATTTGAGCGAACCTTACATAGTTCGGGTGTAGGACACTTGAGTGACTCGCTACGTGCCAAGTGGGAGATTGTTGGATAATATGACCCATAGCGTCACTATTTGCACAGATCATTGTGTTGCTGTAGCAAATTAACTATGTAACAAGGAAATTGCACTCTCGTCATTTGTGATTAGATCACCATAGATATATAAATGAAGAGAGGTCCCTATGATTAGTTCCTGGATTGAGATGATATGAGACAGTATCAGTCCACGAAGGATTAATCATTAAATATCCCTAGCCGTAGTATTATCGAGACTGGACATCGATAATGCGGAATAGGCTAGTATTGCACTTGTGCGCGTTGTGAGGGCACAACGGCATAGTTCTCATATATATAAGTATTGGATACTTGTGCAAGTGCGATAGGAGGTCGTGTTTCACCGATGGTACGGGAAACAGCTTCGCTCTGGATAGACCCTTCGGAATCCCATTGGTATTATGACTAGGTGTCTATGGGAGGCCGAAATCAAGGTAGGTGTGTATAGTCTTAACCTGAGACTTGCATCGCTAATACTTACGACAATCGGTAAACTTTGGTTTTGGTGGTGGGGGACTTTAAACGGGTTCTGTGTACACCACTTCTGGGTTTATCAGAGAATCGTAGTGTATTGGATGTGATGTCAAGACGGAAGTGTCACTCCAGTCATAATGGAGATGATGTCACGCAGGATACGGTATTAGTGCTCTTAAGTGATGCGCATCCAATCGTGATATTATGACCAGGTCATGAATATCCGATTATAGAGACTAGTTACCAGACATCCGATATGTGTTTCGGACGGGGCAGACACTTATCCAGCCCCAGCCCTAGCACGTGATTATCCGATACTGGGCCGATATGCACAATACAATCGTATACTACGCTTGATACAGATCTAGATATTCTTTGATGAATATGTCCGGAGAACTTGGGAAGACTTGGTGCTTTGCTAGGAGTCGACCTTGTCTCGTAAATCGGTAGAACGTAGTACTTGGTACGTACGTGATTCGGATACTCCGACGACCGTATTTACTGCCAGATTATCCGGGGATCTCATGGGTCGCTTCCCGATAATCCACCGATGACGCACAACTCGCACTCTTGAATAATCTGGGATTATAGAGAAGAGAGAGAAAATTAATCTAGGATTAATAACGGAGATATTTTATCCGGGATAAAATATCGTCTAGAGAGAGATAACGATTAATTTGGAATTAATCGGTAATTAATATATTCGATATATTAAACGAAATTAGATTTCGACGCGGAATTAAAATTAGATTTTAATTCGGGCAAACGAGTTAATTTAGAATTAATTCGTTAGCGACGTAAATAATAATTTCGCTAGCCGCAATTATTCGATTGAATTAACGTCGCGACGTAAGCTCGGTATTTCGGAAATATCGAACCCGAACGCGTGAGTGCACGTGGGCCCACTTTCATTTGGAAACGTGTGGGGCCCACATGACACATGTCATTTTATGCATTATTTAATTGTTAATGCATTGCATGGTGATAGTGTACAATACACTCAATGGTTTTGCATGGAGTTTGAGTGTTAGACACTCTAAGCCATTGCATGATTTGTGTCATAAGTTTATTATTAATTTAATAAATTTATGGCATAAATATAATTGATTTTGGTAACAAAAATAATTACACAACACATTTTTTCTCTCAATTCTCTCTCTCTCTCTCACGCCCAAGTGTGGCTATTCTTCACTGGTTTTGAACCAGTTTGGCGTGAATAAGGGAAGCCAAGAGTGGGTTTTCATGGTGAAAATTCAAGTGCTAGCACACTTACAAGTCTTGCGAAGGTGGTAGGGAGGTTCGACCATGAGACGGGACTCATCCGACGGAGTTTGGAGCTTCGTTTTGAGACCCGAAACTGCCAAGACAGGAGCATGGACTGGTTGCAGTGGCGTGAGCAAGGCAGTACGTTTTTGGCCTTGATTCGTCTTCAAATCGACATAACCGATCAATGTGAGTATTCCGCTACCTCCGTTGATGTATTCACGCATTATTTCATGTCTTGATTTGATCTTGGGACCTTAGAATAAACCAACAGAATCCTCATCTGAAACTCGTTCTTTGCTTTCTTCTTTTGTCATAGCTCATTTTGCTTCTTGTACATCGGTCCATTCTTCTTTTGAACGTTTCTGGCCACTGCCCGTGAGCGATTTTTTTCTCTGCCCTCTATGAGGGTATTTCCTACTATTCCATTGTCCCTAAAGTCTTCTGAGCCAACGGGGTCAAAAAATGCAACTGAGACGGCCAAACCCAAGAAGATAAAGCCTGCCAAAAGGAAACAGCCTTCCCCCAGCCGTAGCTCAGATTCAGACGTGCCACTCATCCGTCGCTCTAAGGTATGAGTTTGAAAGCCGTCTTCTTTTGCACATGAGTTTGACGTACTTTGAAATCATAATTGTGTATCTTGTGCAGGCCCTTAGGATTGAGCCGCCTTCCGCAATGCCCGAAACGGCACGAACTCAGAGGGCCGAAGCTCCCATTGGCGGAGGCGAGGAGGTGGGACCTGCAGAAATGTCGGTCGTTCAGGTTCCCTCTGATGAGGATGAAGCGGCCGGGGGTCCCATTATGTAGCAATTACCGGGAGAGTGCAATGCAGTCGGAGCCGATCCCCAAGGTACGGAGCCATATATTAAATATGGTCGTTCGTGTCTAAAAGTTGAGGAAATTCCAAGAGACCATCCTCTATTTGATCGCTTCTCTTCAGACGGTTTTGTACCAATTGTGCAGGATTCGGATGATGAGGCTGAAGTGCCAGAGCCTACTTGGCCGACTGGGTCTCTTTCGCACCGCCTCAAACAACTTTATCCCTTATTACGTAGGATGTCTGCCTCAGGGCTTAGAGGGAGTTATAGAGACGTGGACGGCCTATATAGTTTGGCCGAATTGGCGTCGTTAGACGATGCTCGGTCTATGTACAAAAAAGACGTACTTCATCATATTTACGAGGATGAGGGGGTCATTTACATTTCTGATTCGTTCGATTCTGATTCTCTTGCAGATGCTCGGCCTACTGCTGATGAGTGGTATTTCTATCACTATTTCCCACTCATTTAAACTAATATTTTGTATAGTTTCTTGAGTTTTGTGAACGTTTTGATGTATTTTGTGTTATTTTGCAGATAAATAAAGTTTTGAATGCTTTGGAGACAATTTGGGAGCAAAATGGACAAAATTGGACAAAAAGGGAAAAATCGTCATTTCAGCGTCGCGACGCTGAAGCCTTGCGGGTCGCGACGCCCAGCGTGCGCCGAATCTGCTAAAATGCGCCGGGTCCACAAATCAGAATCTGAGAAAAGTTTGACTTTGCTAACGTGCGCCGTGCCACGTGTCACCATCACAACGGAGATGCTAAAATGCGCCGTGCCACGTGTCAACATCCTACGGTACCGACAGTCATCATCGCCACATGTGCCACGTGTCATCCTACGTGTCGCCACGTCATCCGATCAACCGAGTCAACGATCCATGTGTCATGCCACATCATCAGCCACGTCAGCAAGTCAACCGAGTCAACATGCCACGTCACCATCAGCCAATCACAGCACGACACGTGTCGAAATCTTATTCGTCTGACGGCCACCGCCCCACGTGTCGCCACGTCGCCTTCCACATCATCAGCGTGACGCAAGCAGTGACGTCATGAACAGTTGACACATCAGCATGACATAAGCAATGACGTCATAAACAGTGCCACATCATCGGATAAGATTTGAGCCGACCAACAGCGCGTGACACGTGTCGAACTGTACCCAGCGTCGCGACGCTAGTACAATTTCAGCGTCGCGACGCTGGACCCTTACTCGAGCCTATAAATAGAGATCGAATTTTCAGTTTTCATTACACCTTTCTCTCTCTTTCTTAGTTCTAAATTGAGAGCTTCTCTCTCTAGAATATTTTAGTTTAAGTTTTGTAAATATTTTTAATTACTTTTTAATAGTAATAGTAATTTTACTTCTTACTTCTTACAATTTTTACTATTTACTATGTGTAGGTAACTTTTCACCGCTAAGGTAAAAAAGGTAATTCTTTTACTATTGCTATTTAGATTAATCTCCCTAAAATATAATATATAAACTATTTATAACCGGACTTAATAAGGATACCGCCAGATTGGTCGGTTGGTTATTAAATAATTATTCCGCCTTTATGGCTGATATATTTCTGTTCCGCCTTTATGGCTGGTTTAATAACAAATTATTACCGCCTTTATGGCTGGTTGATAAAATTATCACAAGTATATATTATATTTTATGGGAGATTTCTAATTAGTATTTAGTAGAAGTTAATTCCTTTTTCCTTAGCTTTTTATTTATTTTTCTGCATTTACTTTTTAGTAATTTTTATCTTTGTTTTACTAGTCCTAACTATGTGTTGTAACTAAGTTAGTATTCTAGGGTGTGATGATTTCTAATATCACCGGATTTAAAAAGGGTTAGATTATAGTTTGGGTAATTAAAGAGTTATTTGTTGAGTCATAATCTTAATGCTTTTTATTAACTGAACACTAATAAAATTGATTAGGTAAACTTAAAATGAACTAGACATATGGATTTTAAGTTTAAAGACCTTATACTCAACAACCCACGATCTTCCTTAAGGATAGATAAACCTTTAATAGATTTCCTTACAGGATAGGAATATACCTGTTGGGCGGGGGTAGTCATAATTGGAACTCAATCTTAATGAATCTAGGTAATTTAATTGACATAGACATATGGTTCAATTGGATTATACTAGGTATTTGTAAATGATCATTCGGAAGAGGCTTTTACATAATTTAGTGTTCCAGATTAATAATTCAATAATTTACCCAACTATGATTTAACTACTTCATCTTTTAATTGATATTAGAAAGATTCACAACCCTAGATCTTTAAGTCTTTTTATTTTCCTTAGTATTTTCTTTTTTTTTTTATTTATTTATTTATTTAGCAACTCTACAAATCAAATCATTTCAAGCAATCAATTCCCTTCTCCCTATAATTAGATATCTGTAAATAAATAGTATCAACAATTAATAACAACAGTAGGAATTAAGTCCTCGTGGGATCGATATTTTTATACTACTTGAACGATACGTGCGCTTGCGTTATACGTGTGTGTTTACGCAGGTCAAGTTTTTGGCGCCGTTGCCGGGGAACTATTTTTCTTGAGTTGTTAATTTTGAAACTATCAAATTTACTTATATCTAATTTTCTTTCTTTTATTTTGTAATTTTTATTTCTTTTGTTTTCAGGTGATTAAAAAATGGAACACTATTGGGAAATTGAGAAATCACGAGCCTTACAAGAAGATACACCCCAAATCTGGGAGCAACAGTCCAGTTTTCTGAGGCCTGTTGTTCAGCCCAACGAATATCACTGGATGCCAGAATCAAGCAATACTACATTTGCTCAACAGAATGAAATGGGGAGATGTGTAATATGTGATGGTAACCACCATAGCGATCAATGTATTTACCTTTCAGAGTGGCAGAATTTTTGGAATCAACCAAGGTACGAAGAATCATCACATTTTCCATCTTATCCACCATCTTCCTTCGATTCTTATCATGAACCAGATCCATCAGAGGAAGATCAATTGATTGACATGTTCAAAGAACAATCAGTTCAATTTGATGCACAAATTCAGAGTAACGCAGGATCCATACAAAGAATGACAGATCAGATCAGACAATTAACAGCAAACCAGAACTACATACCTCAAGAACCAGTTTCAGATGACACTGATGAAGCCTTCGAGTACCCAGAAATCCACAATGACACCTTAACAGAGGAGGAGGCTGAGCAGTATCAACAACCAGAGGTATCAGTTCAGGAACCCGAACCGGCAAAGTTTCGATTTGATTTCTATTATTCAGATTCTGACGAGGATGAAGCTGAGCTGTTTGTACCAAATACATCAAGAATTGAGGATGAAATTCTGTATCCTCAAAATGAAGATCTAGGAGATTCCATTGCACAAATGTTTGAAGAAGATCTACCTGAGCCAATCATTTCAACCAGATCAGAGGATGAAGACCTAAAATCTGACATTTATTTTCATCCTCAGGTTGAAAATTTTGAAACATGTATTTCACAGATGACAGATGAAGAGTTGAATGCAGAAATTTTCAAATACATCTGTGAAGAAAAGGTGGAGCAAGAAGCAGAGCAAATGGAAGAACAAATGTCTGACCTTATTAAAGATCCAGAGCATTCAGGAGAAACATCGCTGTTTTGGGGAGTACAAACCAAAGATATCAACCAGAAGCTTGAAAGAATGGAACTTCCATTCCAAGTCAAGCACCATACAAGACCTCCTGATTTTCTTTCTTTCTTTACAAGAACCATTGGAGCAACAAAGATCAAAAAGGTGGCACGAGCACTGAATGAGACAAAATTCTTTTTGCCACTTTACCGTTGGAAGAGACCCTTCAAAAGCAACGCTCACGGGATTGTCTTTAATAGGACATCCAAAACGACGCTGAAACCTCCTTAACAGATGGATTTCAGTCACGTCTGGCTGAAGACGAAAAATTTAGCGCTAGCAGGGAGGCAACCCATGCAATTTGTTGTAATTTCTGTTTTCATATTTTGTGTATTTTGTGTGAACTTTTTAAATATTGTGTGTTATTTTTGTAGGGAAAAGCACAAACGGAGCATTTTAAGACAGAAGGAATGGTGTTTGACAATCGTAAAGAAGAGAGTTATTTCATTTGTGATGGCTGAGTAAAGAATGATTTCTTGAGACGCATCCTAATGAATTTATACTAAGCAAGTGGCGTATTGCGTACACAATTCTGTTGCCTTAATTATTACTTTGATTTGCTTTTCTATTGAAATTATCTTTATTTTCGTAGATAGGATCCAGACTTTTTGACCTTTCACGATTTCTTTTGTTGTTTAGCTAACAATCGTCCTCTGGAAGATACTTGTGCTATTATTGTATTCACCCTTTTTCAGGTATTATAAATTCAGCCCGTCATTGCACTTTTGAAGGCATCCATAGTTGAGAAAGAAATACATAAAAAATGGAAGCCACTTCAAGAAGACGAGTTGAGAATATTTGTGTGTTTTGCGGTAGTACTGTTGGTACTAAACCACAATACATAGAAGCAGCACAGGAATTGGGTCGAGTCTTAGCAGCAAGGAATATGCATTTAATATATGGCGGATGCAATCTTGGACTAATGGGGATCGTTTCAAAAGCCGTACAAGAAGGAGGCTGTCATGTTTTGGGAATCATCCCAAAACCCTTGGCAGAGGCTAATCTTATTGGATCAACAAACGGAGAGGAACTGATCGTGCCAGGTATGTCTGAACGACTGGTAGAAATGATTAACCGTTCTGATGCTTTTATTGCTTTGCCAGGTGGCTTGGGTACATTGGAGGAAATTTTTATAGTACTATCTTGGGCGAACCTGAACATACACCAGAAACCGCTTGGACTACTCAACGTTGATGGATTTTATGATTTTCTTTGTGTGTTTCTTGATGATGCTCGAAGAAATGGGTTCGTGTCAAAGCCTATGAAAGAACTCCTCTTTACTGCCAGAAATGCACCGGATCTAATAGACCAACTCGTACCCTTTGAACCACAAGTTGACCCTATCATTTCAAAGATAAAATGGTCCGAGGATGATCGTGGTAAGAGGCGTAGGATTAATCTGGATCTTAACCTTTAATTTCCTGTAGAATTTCAACTAATCAGGTACTATCTTCTAAACTCTTCTTCTACTTTTTAAGACATTGGGGACAATGTCTCATTTAGGTTTGGGGGTGAGGTATAGTTAATAGTACTTGTTTGTATTGTGTTTTTATTTTTAGTCCAAAATTTTTCGAAAAATACAAAAAAATTAAAAAATTAAAAAAAAAGGGCATATTTAAAGCTAGGTGATGATTTGGTGTCTTCCTTCACTCACTACCTTTTTATAAGGAAAAGCTGTGGAGGCACCTAGATAATCATTCACTTGTAGCGTGTTGTGACAGACTAGTTTGGAGGACTCGTTGTTTATTCCTGACAACAAGCGATAAGAGCCTAAGGGGCTTGGGTATTTAAGTGAGCCTCGCTCCACCCTCCCTCTGGGGAATCTACAATGGGAAGTCCATTCGACAGTTAGTCACACACCATAAACCGAGCCTTTGATTAAACTTTTAAAACCACATGTAAATTATAGTTATATGACCAGTAGAAATGTTTTGTTGTTATGTTGACTAAAAAGATGAAATTGGTAAGGAATAGCTGTGTAAGGAATTCTCACTCCTGAGACGTATTTCAAACCTAATTCAAAACAAGTTAATTTTTGTTTATTCACTTTTGAATTATTAAATCTGTAAATTCTCTATAAAACTGACTAAAATGAATCTTCATATACTTAGTTAGCAGATATTATCAACATACATGGTAACATACAGACATAAGCTAAAATTGAAAAGGTTGTAATATCCAGTACTTTAGTTCATTTGGAGGAAACATCTAAAAAAATAGTGATGGAATAAAATAAAAAAAAAAAAAAAAAAAAAAACATCTGAGATCCGAGTTATTAAGTCTGTAAGGGTATTTTAATACCTAGTGCCCTAAAACCAACTGGTTTGGGAGTCATTGGCCCAAAGCTCATTACATGGATCAAAAAGATGATAGAAAATAAATTTATATATATGTATATATATCTGAAGTCTGAGTAATTAAGTCCTTAGGGGTGTCTTAACACCTGATTCCCTAAAGCCAACTGGTTTGGGAGTCACCGACCTAAAGCTCGTTACATAGACGGAAGGTATTGTATATAAATAAAAAGTCAAAATAGAGAAAAATCAAAGAAAAAATCAGAAAAATCAGAAAAATTATTCCATTGCTACAAAAAGATGTGAAATCTGATAGAACTTTAGGACAAAAATATTACTCTCTTATCAACTGCACTTATGACTGTTGTGGGCAAAAATGAGTTGTTTAATATTATGTTGACTGTGTATATGGAGAATGGTAAAAATAATCGGAGAATTTACTTATTTGGTAATTTAGGAAGAAACAAAACAATTAGTAACTTGGAGTAGAAGTTTCACCTGATTAGTCACTAACATCTTTATTCTCTTTTCGCTTGTCTTTTTGCTTTTGTGTGCATTAGTTTCACTACCTTTTTACTTTTATAAAATGTTTGTGGGTATCATTGATGTAAACCTTCACGAGACTACAACTCGTCCACTAGGGACACTTAGGGGTTTAAAGGCTTGTTGCATATGCTAAATGCAATCGTGATCCCTACGAAAGTGGCTTAATTAATTTATTTATGTTATTTTATTTTATATTTTGCTCGAGGACTAGCAAAATGTTAGGTTTGGGGGTGTGATGAGTGGTATTTCTATCACTATTTCCCACTCATTTAAACTAATATTTTGTATAGTTTCTTGAGTTTTGTGAACGTTTTGATGTATTTTGTGTTATTTTGCAGATAAATAAAGTTTTGAAAGCATTGGAGACAATTTGGGAGCAAAATGGACAAAATTGGACAAAAAGGGCACAATCGTCATTTCAGCGTCGTGACGCTGAAGCCTTGCGCGTCGCGACGCCCAGCGTGCGCCGAATCTGCTAAAATGCGCCGGGTCCACAAATCAGAATCTGAGAAAAGTTTGACTTTGCTAACGTGCGCCGTGCCACGTGTCACCATCACAACGGAGATGCTAAAATGCGTCGTGCCACGTGTCAACATCCTACGGTGCCGACAGTCATCATCGCCACGTGTGCCACGTGTCATTATACGTGTCGCCACGTCATCCGATCAACCGAGTCAACGATCCATGTGTCATGCCACATCATCAGCCACGTCAGCAAGTCAACCGAGTCAACATGCCACGTCACCATCAGCCAATCACAGCGCGACACGTGTCGAAATCTTATTCGTCTGACGGCCACCACCCCACGTGTCGCCATGTCGCCTTGCACATCATCAGCGTGACGCAAGCAGTGATGTCATGAACAGTTGACACATCAGCATGACGTAAGCAATGACGTCATGAACAGTTCCACATCATCGGATAAGATTCTGAGCCGACCAACCAGCGCGTGACACGTGTCGAACTGTACCCAGCGTCGCGACGCTAGTGCAATTTCAGCGTCGCGACGCTGGACCCTTACTCGAGCCTATAAATAGAGATCGAATTTTCAGTTTTCATTACACCTTTCTCTCTCTTTTCTTTGTTCTAAATTGAGAGCTTCTCTCTCTAGAATATTTTAGTTTAAGTTTTGTAAATATTTTTAATTACTTTTTAATAGTAATAGTAATTTTACTTCTTACTTCTTACAATTTTTACTTTTTACTATGTGTAGGTAACTTTTCACCGCTAAGGTAAAAAAGGTAATTCTTTTACTATTGCTATTTAGATTAATCTCCCTAAAATATAATATATAAACTATTTATAACCGGACTTAATAAGGATACCGCCAGATTGGTCGGTTGGTTATTAAATAATTATTCCGCCTTTATGGCTGGTATATTTCTGATCCGCCTTTATGGCTGGTTTAATAACAAATATTACCGCCTTTATGGCTGGTTGATAAAATTATCACAAGTATATATTATATTTTATGGGAGATTTCTAATTAGTATTTAGTAGAAGTTAATTCCTTTTTCCTTAGCATTTTATTTATTTTTCTGCATTTACTTTTTAGTAATTTTTATCTTTGTTTTACTAGTCCTAACTATGTGTTGTAACTAAGTTAGTATTCTAGGGTGTGATGATTTCTAATATCACCGGATTTAAAAAGGGTTAGATTATAGTTTGGGTAATTAAAGAGTTATTTGTTGAGTCATAATCTTAATGCTTTTTATTAACTGATCACTAATAAAATTGATTAGGTAAACTTAAAATGAACTAGACATAGGGATTTTAAGTTTAAAGACCTTATACTCAACAACCCACGATCTTCCTTAAGGATAGATAAACCTTTAATAGATTTCCTTACAGGATAGGAATATACCTGTTGGGCGGGGGTAGTCATAATTGGAACACAATCTTAATGAATCTAGGTAATTTAATTGACATAGACATATGGTTCAATTGGATTATACTAGGTATTTGTAAATGATCATTCGGAAGATGATTTTACATAATTTAGTGTTCCAGATTAATAATTCAATAATTTACCCAACTATGATTTAACTACTTCATCTTTTAATTGATATTAGAAAGATTCACAACCCTAGATCTTTAAGTCTTTTTTTTTCCTTAGTATTTTCTTTTGTCTTTTTATTTATTTATTTATTTAGCAACTCTACAAATCAAATCATTTCAAGTAATCAATTCCCTTCTCCCTATAATTAGATATCTGTAAATAAATAGTATCAACAATTAATAACAACAGTATGAATTAAGTCCTCGTGGGATCGATATTTTTATACTACTTGAACGATACGTGCGCTTGCGTTATACGTGTGTGTTTACGCCGGTCAACTGCGCCGCACCGCTCAACGAGAGAAGCAGTATCTCCAAGTACTTATGTGCACCAGACTTCGGCCTTTGCACAGCCGTTATCTTCGGCACCGAGTCGTCTCCTTCTCGAGTGGAGTCTCTTATACCTGAACAGCCGTCCCCCCCGGCTCTTATGATTGCTTCTTCCGCAGCTCCTATTCCGAAAGTCCAAGTGCCAGCCGCTTCTGAACAATCATCGCCCCATCGGGCTGAGTCTCCCGTCTTGCTACAAAGTTCTCCTGCTCGGCTGTCTCCTCCTCAGGTCGCATGGCCGCTAGCTCTTGTCCCCCAGCATCCATCATCCTCAGATCCTTCATCTCAACAAGAACTAGCGCAGCCACAAGCTGAGGCATTTGAGGCGTTGGTGGATCATCCTTCTAGTTCTGGTTCTGGGGTGGTAAGTCTGTCTCCCATTTCATTTAGCTCATGGTCTTATTTCATTTTGCTAATTCTTTCGTCGTGTGAAGGCATCCGACCCATTATTGCAATCGGTCCAGAACATTTTAGACCGCTTTAGGCGATTGTCCTCTGCTTCTTTTCGGCCTCCTTCGCCTTCGGTCAACACCAGTACAGACCTGGATGGCCTTCGGGAGATTCTTAGTCAATACGCTTCCTTTGCTGCACTGGTGGTTAGTGTATGACACAGAACTTGACGATGTTGTTCCAGGATCGCGGCCTAGTTGGGAGTACGGAGTAGTCCACGGGGGAACTAAACTGGAGAAATAACATGGAGACGCCACCCGGTGTGAACCGGGAAAATAATTTAAGGCCGCAATCACCCCTCGCAAGGGAAGGCCTCAAACTGTTGGGTTCGGAATGGTCTCTTACTTATGTCACTTGTAACGATATGATTTGTGCAATAAACTAACCGAATCTACTCAACATATTGTTGGTTTCTAATATAGGTCCCAAGAATCATGAAATCAAGCATAAAAAACGCATGAATACGTCAAGGAGTAAGGCGGAATACATACTCACATTGAATGGTTTGATGCTAGGAGAACAAGTCACTTCTTCCTCATTGTTTGAGCTCGGTTTTGGCCTCCTTAGACTGCTATCATGCTCGGTTTTGGGGTCTTTGTGTCTCCAAGATTCGGCCATTGAAGAACCTCCATGAAAGCTCCAAGCTCTAAGCTTCAAAATGGATTCCATGCTCACAAAATCACTTCCCTATCACATATGTATAACCCATGTGTGTGCTAGCACTCCTATTCTTCTTGGATTTTCGGTCAAACCAAAATGGAAGAGAAGAAAATGGCTCCAAGCAAGAGGGAAGAAGAAGAAAACGTTTTTGGCTCCAAAATGCCAAAACTGTTATTGTAAGTAGAGAGAGAAAGTGTAAATGGTTTTATTATTTCAAAATTTAATAAAATCATTTACCACCTTTTACTTTCAAAAAGTAAAGTCAAAATGTCAAAAAGCAAAAGCAAAGTACAAGTCCTTTCAACTTTATTCCCATCACTTTTTACTATTCACATCAAGTCACTTTATTAAAGTGACAACATGTCATGTCACATCACTAAAAGTGACAAGTGATTTGACAATTGATGCGACTAGCGATTTGACGCTTGATGTGACTTGCGTGCCGCGCTCGAATTCGAAATGTGAATGCGCTCGCAAGCACTCTCGGGCTCGGGTTCGCTAATTCCAAATTAACGAATTTTCCGTCGCTTCGTAATTAAATGATTACGCCTAGCGAAATCACTATTCACGTCGCTAACGAATTAATTCTAAATTAATTTGTTCGCCCGAATTAAATCCAATTTTAATTCCGCGTCGAAATCCAATTTCGCATAATATATCGAATATATTATTTTATTGATTAATTCCAAATTAATCGTTCTCTCTCTTTAATTAATATTTTATCCCAGATAAAATATCTCCGTAATTAATCCCAGATTAATTTTCTCTCTCATCAAATTAATCCCAGATTAATTTTAGTGCGAGTCATACATCATCGGTGAATCTTTGGGAAGCGACCCATGAGATCTCCGGATATGTTGGCAGTAAATACGGTCGTCGGACTATCCGAACACGTAAGTACCTCGTACTATGTTTATACCGATTTACAAGACAAGGTTGGCTTCTAGCAAAGCGCCATGCCTACCCAATTCTTCGGAAATATCCTTACAGGAATATATGATCTATATCAAGCGTACTATACCGAAGTATTTCGTATTTCTGTCCAGTGTCGGATGATCACGTGCTAGGCCTAGGGCTGGAATTGTGTCTGCCCCGTACGAAGCACATGTCGGATGTCTGGTAACTAGTCTCTATAATCGGATAAACATGACCTAGTCATAATATCCCGATAGCTCGAGCATTTGAGAGCATTAATACCGTATCCTACGTGACCATCATCTCCATATGACTGGAGTGACACTTCCGTCTTGACATCACACCTAACACACTACGATTCTCAACATACCCAACATTGGCGTACACAGAACCGGTTAAAGCCCTGGACGATCGCAACCAAAGTATATTGATTGTCGTATGTATTAGCGGTGCAAGTCCAGGTTAAGACCAAATACACATACCCTGATTGCGAACTCCCATAGACACATAGTCATACTACCAATGGGATTTCGGGGGGGTCTATCCAGAGCGAAGCCGTTTCCCGTACCATCGGTAAAAAACACAACCTATTACACTTGCATGAGTATCCTATACCCAAATATATGATAACTATGATGTTGTGCCCTCACAACGCGCACAAATGTAATACTAGTCTTTTACGTATTTATCGATGTCCAATCTCGATAATACTCTGACTAGGGATATTTAATGATTTATCCTTCGTGGACTGATACTGTCTCATATCATTCTCAGTCCAGGAACAAATCATAGGGACCTCTTATCATTTATATATCTAGGTGATCTGATCACAAATGATAAGAGCGCAATTTCCTTTGTCACATAGTTAATTTGTACAACAACACCATGATCTGTACAAATAGTGACGCTATGGGTCATAATTGTCCAACAATCTCCCACTTGGCCCATAGCTAGTCACTCGAGTGTCTGACACCCGAACTATATACGGTTGGCTCAAACTGCTGAGAAAATGCTTTCGTCAGCGGATTTGCATGATTATCATTTTATGCGATTTATTCGATCATCACATCGCCACGATGTATGATCCGAATGAATCATATGAATATCGAGGTATTTATCTGGATCGTTGATGAGACCATTAATTCTTTAGCCCGTGCTCGAGCCTAGCTCAGCTGCTAACAGAATTATATCTAATCTAATTAGATTTGTTTATCGACCCAATTGGCTTCTATTGCTGCCTCAGCTGCAACAATAACCCGCATTTGTTGTTTATTCGGTAACAGTATCTTGCTTGGAAGATTTCCAGCTCACTGTTCCGTTGTTCTACTTTTTTATTGTACCGTTGTTACGACTCATAGTCGTTATCATGAAAGCCAAGCTTTCACCGATTATTTTATGGGAATATCATTTCCAAGAAATGACGTATTATCATTATTTTATAGGACAGCCACTGTCAGTGCGCTCCCACTAACCCTCTTATTTACACAAGAATCATTTTCGTTTTGAATTAAATCATAAATCATTATGATTACATCAAAACGATAATTCCAAGAACCCATGCTCGCATCAGCAAACATTATCCAAATGGATTTACCGTGGCAATAGGTAAAAGGTTGAATCGTAATCAACACAATGTCGATAATGATACCTTTCCATTAAAAGCCTAGCTTTATACGTTGGTATGTTGCCATCCATGTACGTCTTCATTGAAGACTTATAGTACCAGTAGGCACAATGCCTTGTGGTACATCAACTAGTATCCAAACTGGTTGATATACATGGAATCCATTTCGGATTATATGGCACTTTGCCATAATAATGGAGTCGATACCTTGTATCACTTCCTCTATACGTAGCCAGTTGGTATTCCTCAATAAGATAGACATCTTTATGAGGTGAGATCAGAAACCCATACCACATGTTGTTTTCTGACTCTTTATCCGACCTACGCGTTTCTTGTGTATTCGAAGATTAATGGTAATAGTCTCATCCTTGATAAGCTATTCATGTTCCATTAAGATTCAGTGCCTTGAACAGTATTACTCCGATTTTCATCGAGTTATACTATCCTCCCACTTACCACTGCATATCGGTATTCCTCTTAGAAAAACCGCATGGTGAGCAACAATCTAATTGTTCTCTTTTGAGGTTTATAAGTATAATACTTATGGTATCCCTAGGATGACCTACAATTGGCACTTATCCTATTTGGGTTTTAGTTTGGTATCATCCAAACATATGCCAAGCATACCCAAATGGTCAGGAATGAGAAACCCGGTTTCTTTCCCGTTCATATCTAATATGATATCTGTCAAACAGATTATTATGGAACCTTATTCAAAATAAGTTCTTGCACTGTTTAAAGCTTATCCGTTGAAGGAAATGGTAGCTCAGAGCGACTCGTGATTAACCTTATTATGTCTAACAAAATTCGGTTAATCCTGTTCAGACATACCGTCAAACTGACGTGTTCCGGGAGGAGTCCTTATTGAAAGAATACTATACTCTTTCAAGTATACGAGAAACTTATTGCTTAAGTATTTTCCATTACGATCTTACCGTGACGGTTTAATACTTCAACTGATCTGTTTGTCTATTTCGTGTCGAAACTGTGAAAGTTTCCGATTTGTGTTCTTCAAAAGAAACACATAACCATACGCAATGCCACATCCGTACAGGTCACGAAATATTCATATCCATATCTAGCCTAGCTAGATATGGGCCCACTTGCTTCACTATGAAGTAGGGCTAACAGATCGGTGGCATTTACACTTTTACAAAGTAAATAGTGTTTTAGGCACTTTGCCCAAATAGACTAGATTCGTAGACTTTATTTGAATGGAATCAAATCAGTCCTGGTACCCACTCTTCAAAAGTGCGGATATACGATTCTTGTTTAATAGTGTCCTAGACAACAATGCCACATTTAAGTTTCATCCTAATCAAATCAGTTCGAGCTATTTATTTGTCATGTTGTGAGATTTATTTATATTCTAAATATAAATCATGTTAATCACATCTAATGTGTTTATCTCAATATCATCTTTATATAATAAAACACTTTAGTGTTCTAAAATATAAAGGTATATCCGCAACGGATAATACACTGATATAAAGATAATGTTCCTAGTCAAACTAGTTACATTATAACAGTTTCCTAATTTAAGTACACACCCTAAGGGTAGTTCCTAAACTTAGGTATCTACGGTTAAAACAGCGACTTTCGTCCCATTTTCAATTCGCAGAATAATCTCAACTGAAGTCAGTATCCTGCTAACAGCAGATTCTGCACAACAGTACATATTATGTATCACACTAAGTATTTAAAATCTAATTCTAATACTAGTAGTGAACATAATTATGACAATGATATTTGAAGTCAGAGCCTTGCTCGTCTTCAATTCCTTCTTGGGATATGTCCTTTTATCTTCCTAGAAGATTATAATGATTTTTGCATTTGCCATTTTCACATTCCAGAAGCCTTTGGCCAAGCCTTGGCCTATTGGAATATCGAAGTGAGGTGCGCCTTGCGATACTTGCATAATTGCAAATTTTGACTTTGTCTCCTTGAGAATAGTAATTAACTCTATAAGAGTTTACTATTGCAATTTATATTTCAAAGATCTAATCTATGAAAATCCTTCAATTTCTTTATCAGATAGTGAAGATCTAATCCTTAGTACTGAATAAGAAATTAAAGAATATGCTCCAAGTATAATGGATTAAGCACTAAAGTTATCATTACATGAATATTCCAAATATCATGTTCCACTTATTTGCTTAACTCCTGGCTTAGGCCTAATACGTTATTTTATCAAATAAATTAACTTATTAGTTTTCCAAGACCATCCTGAAATTATTCCCAATTTGAAAATTAAAGCCGTTTAAATACATTTTCCCCAGGATTATGTTTTAAACACCAATCTTTCATTTTTATCTTGATTCTAATAGTTCAACTATTTAATCAACGATTTATAGTACTATTTATTATAATGATTATAATAGTCCAACTATATAATCAAATATAATTTAAATCAATTAACCTCAATAATATTGATTACTATAGTCCAACTATAAAATCAACTATTAATGAAATTAATTAATTCAAATATATTGATTAATATAATCCAATTATATATAATCAAATATAATACAGTACAACTGTTAATTAAAACAACAATTTTAAATATTAGTCCAACTAACATTTAATCTAACGACGAAATAATTTAAATGAGCGTATATGGCGAGTAATTGAACGAGTATTGCAAATTCAATTCTTGTCTCCCACTATTTTTCGGTGAGCCTCTAACCCTCTGTCGAGTACTCGGGAAACCGTGTTTCCTAGTGGGCTAGGATCCCGTTAAATATCACACAATCTTGACTTTGGCTAACAAATTGTATGATAATTAACTAGGTAGATCTCGAAGATCAATTGGATCTCATCCAATTCCTAGATCCAGTAGGCGGATATCCAAATCCTAAACATATATCTTATATATGCCAATACATCTAATGTATTACCTAACCTTTTTCCTCTGAATCAACTAAGCCTTGGCTTTGGCACAACAAACCTAGTGATCCCAGTCAAGCGCGACCCATTGACCATGGAAAGCTTCGTAATCAATGTCGAGTGACAAGAAGTGGTCTTGACTTTGGCCAACAAACCACAACTTGGACAAGACACCGATATGGAATAAAGCCTTCGTGATTCAAACACATCTTCGACGGACAAAGGGCTTGACTTTGGCCAACAACCCAATGCCAATCTCGGATCTTGAGTAAGAATCACTCAATGGACGGAAAAACACTTGATATTAAGTGAGGGTTTTTCGCGTGCAAATTGGCAACCAATTTATTATCTTTGTTAAGGTCTCATCATCATACACCCTTAAACATGCATTCTAAACACATAATAAAGCGCATATGAAAATAAATAATAATGATATGCGGATGGATACTTTACATTGATCCTAGATCAAATCTCTCATTTTCTCTCTCCAAAGCTAGCACATGTATTTACTTCTACCCGTTACACTACACTTCTAAAGAAACCTCATAGAATTGAGGGGAATAGGTGAGAAGAGAATACAAAGAGTATAGAGGTGATAAGGCTGGACACGCAGGTCCAATTAATAAATCAAATTTATTACAATTTCCAAAATTGTCCCTCCCGACTAATATCCATCCGATATACATTATTCATGCATCGCAACCATGTATTCATACAAGCATGTTATCAATCAATCTAATCCAATTAATTAATCTGATAATTAAGTGATCATCCAATGTTCAAACAACGATTTGATTTTGTGCGAGTCAAACTCGTCTTTGCGAATAAGTACTCAAAGTACATATTCTTGAATTAAATTAAACTACATAATTAAATCCAATTTAATACGCATTTAATTCTAATTCACTATTTAATTCCAAATTAAATGTTACACTTTTATTTAATGAACCTATACGACTTAAATTCCAAATTTAATCGCAACGGGTCTCAAAGCCCGATTAACGTCCAACGTTTATTTAATTCAAGTCCAATGGGCTTTTAATTAATTTCTTAAGGCGTGGACTTTTCGTCAACTCGGGTCAAACCGATAACCAAAGTCCAATCCGGGAGTTACCCCATAAGCCTTTAAATTAATTTTGGCCCATTAGGCCCAATTAAATAATTAAGGTCCATTAAGTCATAATTGGACCTTTTGGATTCGGTTTTGGGCCTAATTGGATCCAACTAATTTTGCCTAAACCCAACTTTGTTACAACAAAACCCAAAAGCCCAATTACAACCTAACAAGCCCAATTTCCAAAATCAAGCCCAAATTAATTAACTTATAAAATTCCAAATTTCACAATTAATTAACCTAAGTGTAATACACAATCAATTACCCAATTAACATTTCTAAAACATCAATTAGCCTAATTAATCATGCACTTTAACAACCAAATAGTGTCCAACACAATTCAATTAAAATCAAACCCAATTTACATGCTTTCAAGTCTCGGCAATTAGGGGTTTTTCAATCCGATTCGATTTCAATCCAATTGAATCCACAATCATCATTCCCAAATCAATTAAATTCATCCAATGAATCAAAATACAAAAAACACAATGAATTTCATATTCAATTGAATTCGGCCAAGCCACTTTTAAAGGGAAAATTGTTCCAAATCAAAATTCAATCCAATTGAACTTCAAAACAACATTACCCAATTGTTTTAAGTCATTCAATGATCAAAAAACAAAATTATGCCAAGACATTAGGGCTCTTCAAATTCGGCCAACATAAGCAATTTGGGGAAATTTGTTCCAAACACAATTTCAACAAATTGATCCAATCAATCTTAAATTAAACATACTTTAAGCATTCTCATTCATCCAATTTCACAAAATATGCTCAAAATCAAGTTTACCCAAATTTTTCACTTTAGGCCAACATAACAAATTGGGGAAATTTGTTCCAAACACAATTTCTTCAAATTGATCCAATCAAACATTAATTCAACAACATATAAGCATACTTAATCAATCAATTCAACCAAATCATGCTTCAATTGATTTTACCCAATTTGCCATTCCCAAAATTTTGGGAAAATTGAATCCAATCCAATTTCATGAAATTGATCATGCACAACTTCAATTCATCAACATACAAGCATACTTAATCATCCAATTTAACCAAATCATGCTTCAATTGATTATCCCCAATTTTAACCCTAACTTTTTCAGGCTTGATAATAGCTCATAGATACCATTGTTGGTTTCTAATATAGGTCCCAAGAATCATGAAATCAAGCATAAAAAAACGCATGAATACTTCAAGGAGTAAGGCGGAATACATACTCACATTGAATGGTTTGATGCTAGGAAGAACAAGTCACTTCTTCCTCATTGTTTGAGCTCGGTTTTGGCCTCCTTGGACTGCTATCATGCTCGGTTTTGGGTGTCTTTGTGTCTCCAAGATTCGGCCATTGAAGAACCTCCATGAAAGCTCCAAGCTCCAAGCTTCAAAATGGATTCCATGCTCACAAAATCACTTCCCTATCACCTATGTATAACCCATGTGTGTGCAAGCACTCCTTATTCTTCTTGGATTTTCGGTCAAACCAAAATGGAAGAGAAGAAAATGGCTCCAAGCCAAGAGAGGAAGAAGAAAACGTTTTTGGCTCCAAAATGCCAAAACCGTGTACTGTAATTGTAGAGAGAGAGAAAGTGTAAATGGTTTTATTATTTCAAAATTTAATAAAATCATTTACCACCTTTTACTTTCAAAAAGTAAAGTCAAAATGTCAAAAAAGCAAAAGCAAAGTACAAGTCCTTTCAACTTTATTCCCATCACTTTTTACTATTCACATCAAGTCACTTTATTAAAGTGACAACATGTCATGTCACATCACTCAAAGTGACAAGTGATTTGACAATTGATGCGACTAGCGATTTGACGCTTGATGTGACTTGCGTGCCGCGCTCGAATTCGAAATGTGAATGCGCTCGCAAGCACTCTCGGGCTCGGGTTCGCTAATTCCAAATTAACGAATTTTCCGTCGCGTCGTAATTAAATGATTACGCCTAGCGAAATCACTATTCACGTCGCTAACGAATTAATTCTAAATTAATTTGTTCGCCCGAATTAAAATCCAATTTTAATTCCGCGTCGAAATCCAATTTCGCATAATATATCGAATATATTATTTTATTGATTAATTCCAAATTAATCGTTCTCTCTCTTTAATTAATATTTTATCCCAGATAAAATATCTCCGTAATTAATCCCAGATTAATTTTCTCTCTCATCGAATTAATCCCAGATTAATTTTCTCTCTCATCGAATTAATCCTAGATTAATTTTAGTGCGAGTCATACATCATCGGTGAATCTTTGGGAAGCGACCCATGAGATCTCCGGATATGTTGGCAGTAAATACGGTCGTCGGACTATCCGAACACGTAAGTACCTCGTACTATGTTTATACCGATTTACAAGACAAGGTTGGCTTCTAGCAAAGCGCCATGCCTACCCAATTCTTCGGAAATATCCTTACAGGAATATATGATCTATATCAAGCGTAGTATACCGAAGTATTGCGTATTTCTGTCCAGTGTCGGATGATCACGTGCTAGGCCTGGGGCTGGAATTGTGTCTGCCCCGTACGAAGCACATGTCGGATGTCTGGTAACTAGTCTCTATAATCGGATAAACATGACCTAGTCATAATATCCCGATAGCTCGACTGGAGTGACACTTCCGTCTTGACATCACACCCAACACACTACGATTCTCAACATACCCAGCATTGGCGTACACAGAACCGGTTAAAGCCCTGGACGATCGCAACCAAAGTATATTGATTGTCGTATGTATTAGCGGTGCAAGTCCAGGTTAAGACCAAATACACCTACCCTGATTGCGAACTCCCATAGACACATAGTCATACTACCAATGGGATTTCACGGGGGTCTATCCAGAGCGAAGCCGTTTCCCGTACCATCGGTAAAACACAACCTCCTATTACACTTGCATGAGTATCCTATACCCAAATATATGAGAACTATGATGTTGTGCCCTCACAACGCGCACAAATGTAATACTAGTCTTTTACGTATTTATCGATGTCCAATCTCGATAATACTCTGACTAGGGATATTTAATGATTTATCCTTCGTGGACTGATACTGTCTCATATCATTCTCAGTCCAGGAACAAATCATAGAGACCTCTTATCATTTATATATCTAGGTGATCTGATCACAAATGATAAGAGCGCAATTTCCTTTGTCACATAGTTAATTTGTACAACAACACCATGATCTGTACAAATAGTGACGCTATGGGTCATAATTGTCCAACACATATATGCCCATAGGTGACTTAAATCTAGTTCTCACTCATGAAAGTAAATCCTACGTCTAAGTTTGCATGCTTCGAAAGTAAGTCATTATAACGGCAAGCATACAATATCACACAACGAGCATGTCGAATCATTAAACACAAAGAACAAATAAATAACTTCTTAAACAAAACGTAAACTAAATTCCTAATGCAAAATCAAAGAACTAAATCATGCATAAATAAATAACATAGTCATATTTAAAGACAAACAATATACTAGACTAAACCATGCTTTAATAATAAATAACGTACTAGCAACCAAATCATGGTAAGTAAATAAATAATCTACTAACTACATCATGCTCAATACAAGATTGGATGAAATGAAATACGTGTGTCTCTTAAGTAGTATGTAGCATTGTATCCCGAGTGCAAACCGCAATACTGTCCATTCGAATTCGGCTACGGGATTTACGTCTGAGTTTCCATCTGATATACCAAAAAAGAGAACACGCATTTCGTTCATCCGGAATTCACATCATGCATCAACAAACGACTCTCATGTGATAATGTATTAAAATAAAAAAAAATGAAAGATAATAAATAAATAATGTGCCCTCAGGTCTAACCTCTTTTTTCGTCTCTCGAAAGCGTGTTACACGGCCATCGGAATGGTTGATGCTCCGCTTTAGGCTACTGTTTTCACTCCGTTTCGCTGTTGTTTTCGCTGTATCTTTTGATCACTATTTTTGGTAATTAAATGACTGTTTTGCGGGTTATTTGGGCTGTTTTGGGGGTAGTTTTTGGCTATTTTGGGGGTAGTTTTTTGGGTGGTAAGATGCGGCTAACTGGACAGTTTAAAGGGACTGTATGCGTGCAGTGCAGGAGGGAGCAGTTTCGGTGATTTGTGGGTTGTATTTGTGGTCAAATGGAGGGCTACGTTGAAGGCAGTGGGCTGAGTTTGTTTACTGTTTGAATGTGAATGGCGAGAGGTTACGTGAGAGATCTGAGTGCTATTGATATGTGTGGATTAATGAGTTGGCTTGAGTGAGGCGTGTTGAAGGCCAACACGTGAAAGGGGGCTGGTGAGGGCAGATTGCGTGAGTGGGGTAATGTGAGGGCAAGGTGAAGGTAGGCTAGGCGTGTGGAGGGTGCAGGTCAGTGGCGTGAGTGGGTTGCGTTGTTGGCAGGCTTGAGGCATTGATACGTAAGGGATACGTGAGGGAGGCAGCAGATGGCATAATGTGAGGGATACGTGAGGGATGCAGCCATGTGTGAATGGACCAGGGTAGGCGTGAGGGGTTTGATGAAGGCAATGTGAGTGGAGGTGTGCCGGTGTGTTACCGAGTGGGGATGGGCTTAGAATATTAGGGTTGATTTCGTGAGAATGAGCCAGGCCTTTAATGTGTTGGTGAAGGGTTATTTTTATTATCAAAGGGATGAGAGCTTTCCTTGTTTGAGAAGGAGAAGGATTTGTGCATTAAACGAAATATCTTTTAAATTAGTATGTGATAAGGAAATCTTTTAATTTAGGGAAGTGATTTGATTTAATTTGATTTATTCTCTTTTAGTTAGGGATATGATTTGGTTTATTTAGGCAATGGATCCATGGGATTTCTTTAATTTAGGGAGGGGATTTGGCTTGATTTATGCATGTGTTTAATGTGATTTTTGTTTAATTTGGGAAGTGTTGGGCGTGTGTTAGGTCTCTTTGGGCGTGTGGGCTTGATCCATTTGGTGGGCTCGGTGTGTGTCATAGTGCTGTGTGGGCTTGGTATGTGTTTTGAAACAGAGGTCCAACAAGCGAACCCGAAGCTAATCCAGCGAATTAAATCCAACAGAAATGTCAATTCTTGACTCTTACCTTCCGACATCTGTTTCCCGCGGCTTCCATAATTAAAGAGGTAGTGTCTCCATACGAGACTCATTATCGGGACTTATATGCAAAAATATAGTGCCTACAGTTAGTCAGGCTACTCAGAAAGAGAACATCCTTCAAATGGACAAAAGCTCCTCCGAATTAAGCCGAATATTGGCCCTTACTGCCTTGCCCATATCGATTGATGATCGGCTTTTCCTCTAAGAAATGCATGACGGAATAACAGCCCTTCTCTCTCGGTATCGCAATATGCACAGCCAGAGGGTTGGGCTTCGCTCCTCTGTAATGAGGAAAGAAACACTTCGTGGCTCTCTTGACTCCCTTCATCAGGCCCTGAGGGAGACTACAGAAGAAATGATGACCGAGGAATCGGTCTTCCTGGACCTGGAGCGACAGTTACAAGAGATTCAGCGTCTTGTCGAGGAAAACCGTATGAGAAAAGAGGCTAAGAGGAGGACCATTTCTACTCAAGTAACGGAGATATACGAGTCTATGGCAGAGTATGAAGGTCTGGCCAGTATAAATTTTGAGAAAAGCTTGGCCGATTTGGATGCGGTGGGTTTGGAGATTCAGGACGAATGGTGTCTGAGGAGAGAGACGCTTTCGGCCATTAAGGAGCTGCCCGGGGGTTTTCGGCGTTCTTCGGGCCAAAATTAATGATTTTTGTAAGACGTTATATCGTCTATTCCTTATATTTTTAGGACGTTTTCGTCCGTAATTAATGAAAATATATTATTATTCCAGTGCATTTTATACATATTCATGCTCCCATAAAGAGGGCACATATCTCTTCAACTACTTGCCATTTATCGCTCTTGCATGCACTCTTCCGTTCAAGTCCTACAAATGGTAGGCTCTTTTTGGTAACACATTTTTCACCACGAATGGGCCTTCCCAGTTGGGCGACCATTTGCCATACGCCGGGTCCTTAGAACCAAGTAGCAATATAGTTTTCCACACTAATTCACCCTCCCTGAACGATTTAGCCATTACTCTGAGATTATATTCCTTGGCTATTTTTCTCTTTTGTGCTTCTAGACAATTTAGCACATCACATCTGATATCGTCCAATTCCAATAAATTCTGGATCATTGCCTCGTCGTAGTCTTCCTTTGTCAGCTTTTCTTGTAACATCACCCTAGTGGACTCGATATTCATTTCTACTGGAAGCACAACCTCGTGACCATACACTAACTGAAACGGCGTCACTGAAGTACTTGTTCGTGGTGACGTCCTGTAGGCCCATAAAGCCTGACTCAAATATTCATCCCATCGTCTAGCATTGTATGTCACCATCTTCCGAATCAACCCTTTAAAGGTCTTATTGGATGATTTTGTTTGACCGTTTGACTGAGGGTAATAGGGGGTAGTGTTCACCAATCGGATTTCGTACTCAGCCAGCAAATCTTTCACATTTTCACTGTTTAATGAGGTTCTATGGTCTACCATTATTGTTTGTGGTATACCAAATCGGTGAATTATATGCTCTTTTATGAACTTGATGATCTGTTCTTGGGAGATTTCCACAACTGGGATAGCTTCCACCCATTTGGTAAAGAAATCGGTAGCAACAATGATGAAAGTATGCCTCTTGCTTAATGCTGGGTAAATCTTCCCTATCAAGTCTATCGCCCATCCCATAAACGGCCACGGTTTAATGATTGGGATCATCTCAGTCGCTGGTGCCCTTTGAATAGGCTCGTGCTTCTGACAAGCAATGCATCATTTGGCATACGAGATGCACGATTCTCCCATCTTCGGCCAATAATAGCCGCTTCGTATAATCAACCATCTCATATTTACTCTTGCTTGGTGTGCCCCACAAACACCTTCATGCACTTCGTCCATGATAGTTTTGGATTCAGATGGCCCTACACATTTCAACAACAATCCATCTTGTCGTTTTTTATATAGCACATCTCATGAGACTACGTAGTTCAGTGCTTTAAGTTTTAGCCTTCGATCATTCCCTCATTCGGGCTGTTTTAGAAACTTCTTGATTTCGCTTCTCCAATCGTCCTCCTATTCGATTTCAATGGTCGTGACATTTGTCCCTTCCTTTCGTCGCATCAGGACCGGCTTCACCTCGTCACTTCTTTATATACCATCTATGTTTGCTTGCTTGTACCCCGAAGCTGCTTGGGTTAAACTATTGGTTAATTCATTTTTTGCCCTTGGAACGTGTTCCAACTCTGCATGATCAAATCGCTCTACCAACTCTTTGGCCATATCCAATAATGCCATGACTGATGGGCTTTGGCATTTAAAGGTTCATATCATTTGTTGGATTACTAGTTGTGAATCCCCCTTAATGGATACATGGGTTACTCCCATGTTGAGGAGTATCTCCAACCCAAGTATCAAGGCTTCGTATTCGGCCTGGTTATTAGTGCAATATTCGTTCAACTTCATTAAGAACCGAAATGATTCCCCCAACGGGCTGACTAAGACAATCCATATTCCAGCTCCTTTCATTGTGCTGGATCCGTCAAAATACATCGTCCATAGTTTCCGACTGCATTCATCCAGATCCATTTCTATTTCTCTAATAGTGCTCAAACATGGGTGATCGGCTAAGAAATCGGCCAAAGCTTGATTTTTAACGGCCCTTTAGGGCTCATGCCGTATATTGAATTTTGAAAGTGACAGTGACCAAAATCCAACTCTTTGATGCAAGATAGGACGAGAAAACATGTACTTTATTATATTAATTCTTGTGATCAAATACACTATGTTCGGCCTAAGGTAGGCTCGTAATTTAGTACATGTGAAATATAGAGCCAAACATAATTTCTCCATTGGAGAATAATTACATTCATAATTCAACAATTGTCTGTTGATATAATAAATAGCTCTCTCAACATTCATGTCATCATCTTGCACGATCATCCCAGCTATGGACTGTTCTTCGGTCGATATGTACAAATTCATTGGCCTTCCTGGCACTGGAGGTACCATCACTGGCGGCTGTGACAAGTATTTCTTCAGGCTGTCAAAAGCTTGTTGATGTTCTTCGGTCCAGACGAATTCGTCCTTGTCCTTTAACCTCAATAAGGAGGAGAACACTTTTGTTTTCCCTGCATAATTGGAGATAAATCGTCTTAAAAAGTTAATTTGCCCTAAGAACCTCTGTAACTCTTTCTTATTTCAGGGTGGTATAGCTTCGGTGATCGACCGAGATTTATTGGTGTCAATCTCGATTCCCCGTTGGTGCACTAGAAAACCTAGGAAATTTCCTGCGCACACCCCGAAAACACATTTGGCAGGGTTCAATTTCAGTTTAAACTTTCTCATTTGCTCAAAGGCCGTTGCTAAATGGCTAAAATGTTTTTCCATGGTCACAGATTTCGCCACTATATCGTCCACATAGACTTCTACAGATTCGCCGATCATGCCATGAAAGATCAAATTCATGGCCCGCTGATAAGTGGCACCAGCGCTTTTCAGGGCGAACGGCATCACTACCCATTCATAACACCCTAGAGAGCCTGGGTACCTAAAGGCTGTTTTGTGTATATCGTTTTCGACGATGTAAATCTGATTATAACCTGCATACCCATCCATAAAATAGCAGACTTGGTACCCCGCCGTGGAGTCCATTAGGGAATCTACTGTCGGCATTGGGTATTGATTTTTTGGTGTCGCTAAGTTTAAATTTCTGAAGTCTATACAGATCCTTATTTTTCCATTCTTTTTCCTGACTGGGACGATATTTGACAACCATTCCACATATCTGGTTGTCCTAAATAACTTCGCCTCTAAAAGGCGTTCAACTTCTTTTTTATTATCAGGCATGACAATGGGCGCAAACCTCCAGGGAGGCTGCTTATGAGGCATATGGCTTGGCATGATTGGCAGTCTATGATCCACCAATGTCTTATCTAATCCAGGCATCTCTCCCATGCAAAACAATCTTTGTACTCTCGCAGTAAACAAATTAGCTTTTCACGTACTTGGGACTCCAGTTCCTTGCTGACGTAAGTGATGCGTCTATCATGCTCGCTCCCCAGATTTACCTCGTCCAATGCATCTTGTCCTCTTAAGATATTTGTCTTTCGTCGTCCATTCAGAGCGTATTTTTCTTCTTCCATTAATTCACCTCCTTCTATCAAGCAGTCTAATCCGCATAGTTCTCTTATCTTGTCCTCCGTCTGATGCGCCAGCAGTTTGCCTCTTAAAGCCGAAATCGCGACCTGTGCTTCGGCCTCATTTTTTTGCTCTGCTACATAGGCCATTAAATTGGCCTTGGAGGCCGCAAGGGTGGCTTGCTCCTTATTCTGCTTGTTCTTCATTTAAATTGTTGTGCGTTGGCTCTCCAAAAACCACTGTGGTTGGTCTCGTCTGTGTGAACAAATCATTCAGCAGTCCCGCGGGGTACGGCTCGTCATTTTGAGCCATAATGGTCGGGCTTTCCCCTTTATTTAGAACTCTGGTCGGTCCATAATTCCCTTCGTACATGAAGTACTCGGCCGAATTTGTCTCTGCAGTGAAAGGCTTGTTGTGGGCATGCACTATCTACACCTCGTCCCTCTGGTTCCAGAAAACTAGGCATTAATGAAGGGATGAAGGGATGCATTTGCTGCCGTGTATCCAATCTCATCCTAGGATCATATTGTATGTTGTCGGCCCATCTATGACGAAAAATACTATTGTTTTCGTAATACTTCCCACTTGTAAGTCCAACGGAATAACCCATTTCGCCGTCGTCGCCCCTCCATTAAAGCTGGTAAGAACCACTTCCATAGGGATGAGGTCTTCTTCTGACTTTACCAAACGTCCTAGCATCCTAACTGGTATTTCATTAATGGCCGCCCCATTATCAATCAACACTTTGGTGATAGGTATCCCATTAGCCTTTGCTTTTACGTACAGCAGCCGCAGATGCTTTGTCATTTGTGGTGGTGTATTTGGGAATATCACCTTCCCTGACAGACCTATCTTCATTGCTTGATCGCCCTTATTTTTAGCTTGAGGCGGTTTTTCTTCCATGTCCCATCCAGATGGTAACAACGTGGCTGGTGCACCTTGAGAGACGTTATTGACGGCTAATCTCCATTTTTTGGCTCTGGTGATGGTCTGCTTTATCTTATGTGTCCCATACAAAATGAGGAATGGATATCGTCCCAAATCTTCTCCCAATGTCCCGACTGCAGGATTGCCGGCCTCATATAATTCTTTGAGAAGCCGATTTTGTGAAATTCCTTTTTTCATTGCTTCAGTTTTGATGTCTATTTCTTCTTCTATATCATTCATTTCCTCATCCGAAGCCTCCCTATCTGTTATTGAGAGCGCAGCAAATTCGGTTTCATTGCCCTCATAGACGTCTTCGCTTGTTCCAGCTTCTCCGTTGTTATCCCCCTTGAATTTTATGGACAACAAGTAATGGTTGGCCACAACCGGTGGCATACTGCCGAACTGAATGACGATATGAGGTTCTTCATCGTCTGTTTCATCCCGCTTTTGCCTGTCGAACTTAGTGCGTCCATCGCCGCTCGTCACTACTCTTTTTTTGTTGTCACTCCCTTTTTTGTTTGCTTCTGATTTCTCCATGATGCGAGGGCTACGGCCCATGGTGGCCCTTGCTTCGCCTTGTTGGCGCATCATACGGCCATAGTTTCTTTGATGTCGCCTTAACTACGTCCTCGTCATTTCATCCATGGGGAAATAGTTCATGCCTGGATGATGTCCTGACAATGGCCTTCCGTATGAATGCCATATATTGGGCCGATGAATTTTCGGCCTAAACGTTCTTACATTTTGGACGAAATTTGAATTCTCCCCATAGAATCTTGGGGCGAAGGTCTGTGGCTGCCATGCTGCTGACTCTTTCTTTACGGGCCTTTCACAAGTCTCTTCTAATTCCCTCTTCCATTCTATATTGTTTTTCCATCGAATACAAATATTCTGCCGTTCTCCATGCTCTGAAGGTGCCTTAATCCTTTCCAGAGCGCTTGGACGATGATGGTGTTGTCCCTCGTCTAGAACTAATTTGACCTTCGGCGGATTCATCTTGGCAAGGTCTGGGTTGATCATGTTCAATTCCACCGATTTTGGAAAAGGGTTGTTATCCACTGCCATCTTTTTCTCGAACGTAATTCGTCCAGATTCTATGGCATCCTGTAAAACATTTCAAAAAACAAGACAATTATTAGTTGTATGAGACCATGCATTGTTCCACTTATAATATTTTTTACTACCGATTTGTTCGGTTGTTGGCAACGTATGTCGATCGCTCAAACTAATTTGTTTATCTTTATACAACTGGTCGAATATGGCATCCACTTTAGTGATATCAAAAGAGAAGTTCCTACTATTTTTATCGTTCTTTTCATTGGCTTAGGGCTCCGCCCACGTCTTACAAATGTAAGGCTTCCCCTTAACCAATTCGGCCAAACATAAATCGGCTGATTCGACGTCTACTTCGCCCATTTCATAATCAATGTTTCTATAATACGTCCATTTGCTCTAATTTTTTATTTGCTCCTCTTCTCGTAATAACCGCTCATAACGCACCACACTAGTGGTGAGTTGGGGAAGGTCCCAAAATTTGTGATCCTGAAATTTCTTTTTTAGATCGAGATTGAGGCAACCTTGAGCGATTCTCACAAATTCCTTTTCGGGCAGAGGCCCGTAACATCGGCCTCAGGCTACCTTAAACCGCTGTAAAAATATCTCGGCCCACTCTCCTAGCAACTGTCTTAGGTTTGTCAAATCGGCCAAGGCTACTTCAGATTCGGTCTTGTAAAATTACGCATGGAACAATTGTTCCATTTACTGCCAACTTTCTACCGAATTGGCCGGCAGACTGACATACCAGGAGAAAGCTACTTCTGACAATGAGCCGTGAAATAACCTCAATTTGTGGAAATCATTGACTTCCCCACACTGAAGGGTAAATCGCCCTATGTGTTCCATGGTAGAAACCTCCTCAGACCCCGTAAATAGGGAAAAATCTGGTATCTTGTAGTTTCGAGGCCACGGATAAGCCACATCGATCCAATCAGGATACGGCTTCCGATATCTTGGCCAAATTGGCCGTATGCCTAGACCGAATTGGTCTTGAAGGATCTCAGTCATTTGTTCCATTAATATATCGTTGCCATTAAATGGCACGGCTATGGGCGGCGGCTGCGGTCCTCTCAAAAGTGGGACATAATCGTGATTCTGCTCCTGAAAAGCCTGGATGCCTTGAGGCAACACCACTTCATGTTGTGCCATACTTGGCCCTTGGTGCATAATTGGCCCTAATTGTGGGCCATTGCCCCCATGACTTATTCCTCCCCTGAGAACCGTAGGGATGTTGGTCCCTTGCGCAAGAACATTACTACGACCAGCCTTCTGACTGCTTGGTGCAGGGAGGGGCGTATTCCACGGCAGCGCCGTCCCGCCGTTCACACATTTGGCCATTAATTCATTCAACGAGCTTAGATGTTTGGCCATGTTTTCGTAATGTGAGCCCCCATGACTTATTCCTCCCCTGAGAACCGTAGGGATGTTGGTCCCTTGCGCAGGAACATTACTACGACCAGCCTCCTGACTGCTTGGTGCAGGGAGGGGCGTAGTCCACGGCAGCGCCGTCCCGCCGTTCACACATTTGGCCATTAATTCATTCAACGAGCTTAGATGTTTGGCCATGTTTTCGTAATGTGAGTTGCTAGTTGATACGAATTTGTCTATGGCATGCACATTTTGAAGCCTAACTTGTTCGACAACATCCTGCGTGAATTCACCGAACAACGCGCGTACCGTGTAGGGCCGAGCTCCCTCATAGGTTCGTATCGACTAGCGTCTGCCAGACCCTCGAAATGACCGACTACGGCTGGAACGTAGGGCTGGTTGGTTTGCTTCAGTCCTCCTTTCTCTGCACTCAAGCCAGTTTGAGCGTTGACAATGTCCTAGCAAGGGGTGTTTGATTAAGTGAATAAGCCTTTAAGGGGCACAAACGCCCAAATTACAGTCCTAAAGGTTATAAAAAGCTAAAAGATAAAAAAAATATGCTCGTTTGAGTCTTCATTTGATCGGGGTTTTTCTCTCTGTACGAGTTAGCTTTTATAGTGAAACTTGTAAACAGCTTGGGCGGTCCCAGTATCTCCCTGCAGTTGTTGGATCGTGACTTCAACCGTTGGGTTGTGCATCTCAACTGCTTGATCGTGAGTTGAGCTTTTATAGTGAAGCTTGTAAACTGCTTGGGCGGTCCCAGTATCTCCCTGCAGTTGCTGGATCGTGCCTATAACTGTTGACCGCGTGTCTCAACTGCTCGGTTATGGAGGGAAAACCGTCCAACTGCTATGATCGTGGAAGCAACTGCATCATGCATTTTCGTCCTAACCGCTAATTCGGTCGTCTCAAGCTCTTCGTTGCTCTTCGCTCCATCGTCCTTCATCCATTCGTTCTTTCCTTCATCTTAGGGCGATTTCATTCTAGGGTGACTAGAATTTCCTCTGTCAACAGAAATTCATCGTGATTTGAGGTAGAGGTGTTTTTTTGGAATAAAAATAATAAAATTAAAAAATGGTGCTCATAAAGAGAGATCTCAAAGAAGCAAACCATGAGTAGTCCCATTCCATTAATTTATTTTTTTAATATCAGGGAAATCCCACGTCCATATGGATGCGTGGATAAATTAGTATTTTCTCATGCTCTTACAAGAGTGTTACCCAAGATTTAAACATGAGATCTTAAAGATAAGGTCTCAAAGCCCAAACCGGTAGATTACACCCATTGAGGACAGGGGTGAAAACTGACATTTGCTATTACACGATTTTTTCAAATCTGATAAATATATGGTATCATCTAATTTATATGGATGTATTTAATTGATATTCTAATGTGGGTCTACTCTACATTTAAAAAAATTATAATTTTATTATATTATATTCAATTAAAATTTTAAAATTTCGGTTAAAATACGAGAAAATTCAAAAATCTATTTACTCTCAATGATTTAGATTGTGTATGTTTTTGAGGATCTTGATCTAAATAACAATTTATTATAAAAAAAAAAAAAATTAAGATATTTACCCAAGGAGTTTGACTTTCTCAGTATAAAGAGATTTACATCTTTTTATAAAGTTTGTTCTGTTTGCTTTTCAGTAAATTATACAATGAATATTTTATTATATTACAAAGTTTACTAATGGAATTCTCTTATTTTAAATATATATATATCCTACTTAGAATGACGCTATTTTTCATAACAGTAAAACCCTATATACTACAAGAAACAGTTAAATAACGACGAAAAAATCTGTAATCGTTAATAGGCAATTAGCGACAGAATAGCGATTGAAAATTCTCTGCTATTTCTTTGGTCGCCAAATGAATAACGACGGAAATATTACATCAGTTAATAAATTTCCGTCGCTAATTAGCGATGGAATAAAATTTCATTGAATTAACAACGGGAAATTCCGTAGCTAAATTGCGATGGAATAAAATTTTATCGCTAATTAACTACAGAATTTTAGTAGCTAAATAGATACAAAATATATTTCCGTAGCAAATGTAGCGATGAAATTTTCGTAACTATTACGTAGCAATTTCGTTAATTTCATTATTCGTTTCAATTTCGTCTCTATTCCATTACTAAATTGTGAAACGAAATATTTCGTTACTAAATTCCATCGCTAAAATTGCAATATCTTGTAGTGCTATTTTTTAAATTAATCTATTATATTTTAATTAAAGAAATTAAAAATCCTAAAACCAAGAAATATATTTGGTAAAATTCAAATACCTGAAATGCCAATTCTTAGTTACATTATATGGAGTTGGCTAGGGATGGTAAAAATCTAAGTGGGAAAGAGGTCCCATAGGGGCCCGCCCAATACATTAGAGTGAAAAATGATGCCTCACAGTGGTATCAGCGCTTCAGGTCCAAGGTTATTGTTCACGAAGACTATTCACGAAGATTCTTCACATATACAATATAGTAATATTCATGTATACAATGTTATTTACATATACAGAACTATTCACGTATATGGTACTATTCACATATACGGTATTGTATATGGTCATATTCACGGTGAAATAGTAAAAGCAGGTTCAAGTGAGAAGTTGATTGTCATCAGAAACATGGCAGGAAAGTTTGAAATTAAGAAGTTCAACGGGAGCAATTTTTCCCTATGGAAAATTAAAATAAAAGCAATCTTGAGAAAAGACAATTGCTTAGCAACAATTGGTGAGAGACCAGATGGAATGACTGATGAAAAATGGAAGGATATAGATGACAACGCTATGGACAACTTGTATCTAGCCTTAGTAGATTTTGTGTTATCCGGCATTCCAGAGAAGATAACTGCAAAAGAGATTTGGGATGCACTTACTAAATTGTACTAGGTCAAGTCACTACATAATAAGATCTTCTTGAAGATGAGACTTTACACTCTTCGAATGAGTTAGTCCACATCCATGACGGATCACATCAACAACTTGAATACATTATTTTCCCAACTCACTGTGTTGGATTATAGTATATCTACAAATGATCGTGTGGAGATTCTATTTTAAAGTCTACTTGATTCTTATGATCAACTTATCATCAGCTTAACAAGTAATGTTGTCACTTGTAATCTAGTCTTTGATGAAGTTGTAGCTGCTTCTCTGGAAGATGAGTCTAGTCTCAAAAATAAGGAAGACATATCATCTAGTTCATAATAAGCAGAAGCATTGTCAATGACAAAAGGGAGATCAACGGAACGTGGCTCAAGTGGGAGTCAAAATCGTGGTAGATCGAAATCAAAAAATAAGAAGAATGTTAAATGCTACAATTGTGGCAAGAAAGGGAGCGTTAAGAAAGATTGTTGGAATATGAAGAATGGTGCAGAAAAAGCTCTTATTGTAACAAAATCTTAAAGATGTGTTGCAAGTACTTCTGAAGAAGGTGGTACACTTTACAGTGAAGTAGCAATGGTGTCTAATGATAGCAGAAACATCTAAGTGATGCATGATTGATTGATGCTGCAGCAACATGACACATGACCTCTAGGAGAGAATGGTTTTTCCATTATAAACTTGTCTCTAGAGGATCGATTTTTCTAAGCAATGATCATGCCCTGAAAATTGATGGGATTGGAGCCATCAAAATTAAGATGTACGATGGTATTATCCGCACTGTACAAGATGTTCGACATGTTTTGGGAATGAAGAAAAATCTTATGTCAGTTGGACAGTTTGATGACCTCAGATAAAAGACCGTTGTTGAAAACGGTGTATTAAAGATGGTTAAATGAGCACTTGTAGTCTTGAAAGCTGAATAGATCTCAACAAACTTGTATATGCTCTTAGGAGACTCAATTCAAGAAGCAACTGCATCGGTGGCATCACTGGATTCTGGAGAGGAAGCTTATATGTTTTGGCATCGGAAATTATGCCGCATGTCAGAGAATGAAGATTCTCGTCAATCAAAAGCTACCTTCGGACTTGAAAGTGGTTTAGTCTACCGTTTTGTGAGCATTGTGTTACAAGTAAGCAAAACATATATAAATCCAGCAAGTCAAGTGCTCGGAGTAAAATCATTTTTGAATTAATTCACTTTGATATTTGTGAAGCACCGGTTCAATCTCTGGGAAAATAAAATATTTTATATCATTTATTGACGACTTTTCTAGAAGATGTTGAGTGTACCCGATCAAAAACAAGTCAGATGTGATGTCAGTTTTCAAAAATTTCAAAGTAAAAATTGAAGTAGAAATTGGAAATAGAATCAAGTGTTTAAGGATAGATAATGGAGGAGAATATTCCAGTAAGGATTTTGATGCGTATTTTCAACAAGAAGGTATCAAAAGGCAAACTACTGCACCAAACACTGCTCAACAAAATGGTATGGTAGAAAAGATAAATTGAACACTGCTGGAAAGAGTAAGAGTTATGCTCAAAACAACTAGTTTACCAAAGTGCTTTTATGCAGAAGCATTTCATACAGCATGCTATGTTATAAATATATCTTCATCAACAGTAAATGTTTTGAAGACACCGATGGAGATGTGGAGCGAAAATCCAGTTGATTACTCATCTTTTCACATGTTTGATTATCTTGTATATGTGATGTACAACGCTCAAGAAAGAATAAAGCTAGATTTAAAATCTAGAAAATATATTTCATGGGTTATGCTAATGGAGTAAAGGGGTATCGCTTGTGGGATCCAAATAACCACAAGATCATCATCAGCAGGGATGTGATAGTTGGATAAGATCAAGTGAATAAAGAAGGTTATGATAGCACTTAAAAAGAAAATACAGAGACTACAACAATACTGGTGGAAAATAATCCAGAACAAGAAAATTCAGATTCTTCTGAAGCATCACAAGAGCACGAGATACCAGAACCAGTTGAGTTTGAAGCTTATGAAGTTCACCGATCAACTAGAGAGAGAACAGCTCTAAGTTGGCACTCAGAGTATGTTACGGAGAGTAACATTGCATATTGTCTTCTAACATGGGATAGAGAGCCATAACTTTCCATGAAGCTACAAATGGCTTAAATACATCTTCTTGGACGACAGCAGTGCAAGAAGAAATAGAAGCTTTGCACATAAATAATACATGGGATCTAGTATCGTTATCACGTGGAAGAAAAGACATTGGTAATAAATCATATTCAGTAACAGGAAAAAAATTTATTTTTACATGAACAATAAAAACAGGATCCGTATTTTTCTAGTATATTAATAACATAAATATTTAGAATTTAAATCGGAAATATATATGTAGATCTGGATCTCTATAAATCACGATTCTTTGAACCACGATCTTCCTCGACTTATCTCCTCACCTCCAACGGCACGTGTAGGCGTGAAAATAATTACGAAGAACACTCTAATTTATTGAAGGATCTGTGTACTTAGCACATGAGACGAATCCTGGGTGCTATTTTCTTTTTAGTTTTCTCAAAACCAAAAGAAAGAAAAAATAAAAAGAAAACTCTTTCTATTAATTTTTTCCAGCAGCCACCTCTATTTCTTTTGTTGTTGTTCTTTTGATTTTAATCAAAATCTCAACCTGCTCTTGTTTGTGTGCTTTTTGTTGTTGATCAAAAGTGATCTAAAAAATCCTTTTCACACAGCACACGTTTTTCACTTTTAAAAGAGAATTTGTTTCTCTTGATAAACTTTTGATCAAATCAAATTGTTATCAAGCAAATCTATTTAAAGATATTATTAATTTTGATTTTCAAAAAATCAAAATAAAATCCTTTAATATTTATCTTATAAATTATCAAAGATAATTCATTAAAAATAATTTTCAAAGTTTTCAACTTTTGAAAGTATTATCTCATTAAATTAAAATTTAATTAATCAAATTAATTAAATATTAATTTTTATAATATAATAAATAGATACATTATCTATTGATAAATATATTAGGACAACTTTTTTCATAATTTCCAAACAAGAGTTATATGGAATAATTAGAGTGTAAAATAATTCTTCGCAATTATTATCGTTCGAACAGTGATAGAATGTAATATGTAAATATTTTATATGCCCTAAAGTATAATGTAATATGTAAACATGATTTTATTTTAAGTAATAAATGATACATTTATTAATTTCTTAAAATGTTGATTTTGAAATTACATATTATAAATTATCATGTATATCATTGGATACTAAATGTACTTTCAGACTTAGTGATATGATCCAGAATTGGCTTAGACAGATTAGTGTATTTGGGTCATTTTGGTAGATTTGGAAGATTCCTTGGATTCTGGACTTTGGTTCATGCATGAGATTTTATATGAAGGCTTTATTATGTATAAAGCATTAATGAGATGGGTTTTGGACGTGCATGGGCTGACTTAATTGATTTTTGGCTTAATCTCCGAACGGTGTATTAGTAGTGGCGGGATTTACACAGCATTCATATTTTAGTCGTAACTTTCTCATCCGATTTTCGATTTTGGGTATTCAAGTTTCATTAGAAAGAGGACTCGTGGAACTACAACTTTGAAGTTTTCATCAAAGTCCTATTCGGATTCCTTCATGGTCGAAATGAGGATGCAAGATATCCCTATAGTTTTTATATTTTATATTTTTTAAGTTATGTGTTGTTTAAGTGTTCGGCTGAACATTAATTAAATTAGAAAGCCCATGCACGAAATTTTCAAGTATGTTATGATTTATTGGGTTTATTTTTTTAGGGTTTTATTATATTTGGGTAGAATTAGGGTTAGCCACATATTTAAAGGGGCATTCTTCATTGTAATTGATAATTAACTAAGAATATATCTTTTTTTACAAAACAAAGTGATTTGTGTCCTCTTGAGGGAGTGGATTCTTCCTTGGTTCTATGGAACAAAAGCTTATCAACGTGTGGCAAGCGTTGTGGCGTTGTATCGCTGTACAGAATTCTCCACAGAACTAAAGAAAGGTTCTTAAGGACAAGGTTCCTTAATGGTTGGACTTGATCTTGGAAGGATTTTGTTCTTACAAAATAAATATTCTCGGTTCTTAGGGCTTAGAACACGTGGAGGGGTTCGCTTGGCTTTGTTCCAGGCAGATTTCTTATCATTTTGTATCAGAGCTCAGGGTTCCAAGATCAAGATTTTCTCAATTTTTATCGTTTTATGAAGTTTTTATATTTCTTTTTTTCGTCTCTTCTAGTTTAATTTTTTTTCCTTTGTGTTTTTCATGTTTATGACTGCATCTTGGATGTTAGTAAAATGTTCTTTCCTTCTAATAGCATTTAGGATTCAATTCTTGGAGTTTTGAGTCAATTCGAGTCGAAGTTGTATGCAATTTTCGAATCAGTTTGGTCATAATTTTTCAGTCGCGCACTGAATTTAAAAAGGCGGTAACTTTTGATCTATAAAGAGTTATGAGACTCATAATATATCAATTTATATGTACTCGATGAGATTTAGTCAATATTGCACAGTGGAAGGCTGTATGCTCTCATATCGGGTCCCAATTTCTGGTCCGAATATTATTTACGGGATTTGAGTCTGTTTTTGGTTCTGGTTTCTAATCAATCCTGAATCAGTTTGTTTGTTTAATTTGAATGAGTAATTAGGATTTAGAGAGTCATTATAAAAAAAAAATTAAATTCAAATTTTTTCAAGAGAAATAAGTAGAGTTCGATCAATTACCTTGTGTATTAAGTTGTGCAAGGGATTGCCTTAGTGTTCCTTAATCGAAAACGAAATTTTTAATTGAATTTATCATTGAGTTTTGAATCTGATATATATATATATTTTTTTTTTTTGTGTTTTGTTTTGAGTCTTACGTGGTCTTTTTTTAAATTTTTTTCGCCTTATTGTTTATCTTGTCTTTGTCAATTTTGTTTTGGTATTTTCTTCCTTCTTGAGTTTGTTTTGTCAAGATGGCCAGTGTGTTGGTTGATATTATGGGACAATCAAGAGATAATATCTTTCGTACTAGAGTATTTGTGAAATATGAGGTGTATAGTGTGATTATTGATGGGGGAACATTGGGCTAATTTAGTGAGTACCAATCTCGTGGAGAAATTGTAGTTGTCATTGCAAAACCATCCTAAGCCTTATGTGTTACAAGGTTTGCCTAATTGAACTGTGGTTAAGGTGGAGTATCAAGTTATGGTTGTATTTTCTACTATGAGGTTTCATGATGAGGTATTATGTGATGTGGTGCCTATGTTTGACTGTCATGTATTGTAGGGTGGTTCTTGGAAATATGATAGGCAAGTGTGGCATCATGTTAAGAGGAGTAGGTACATTTATGTCACGGAGCGGAGGTCAGTGATTCTTCCTCTTTTAACACCACAAGAAGCCTATACAGATCAATTAAAAAATAAGAGAATAAGTGAGGTTTAAAAGAGGAAAAAAGAAAGAGTTGCCGAGTGCTTGGAAAATAAACTAGTTGTTGATGTTGTGAATATAAAAGAAGAAAATATGGGCATGGTAGAGAGTAAGCAGGTAGTGATGAGTGAGTGTGATGCGGAGGTTGTTACTATTACTGAGGTGGATGACTTAGCCGTTGCTGGTTATGATAAATTTGAAGCTCAATGCATGGCTAAATATATTGATGAAACTACATGTGTAGTCGAATGCGTTGAGAATTTTGAGCATCCAAATGAGAGTAGTGAGTCGAGAAACAAATGGGTAAACATGTGTGAGAGTTTTGTGAGTGTTAAGCATGTAGAAATTATTGTGAATGAGATTGAGAGTGTGAACTTAATAAGGAATCTCATTGGGGCAGTGAGTGGAATGAAAATAGATTTTCCGGAAGAGTATGTGCAATAGCGAATAGTACACAAGCGTTATTGTACCAACATTGACACTTTTCTTCCATGTGATTTTTCTTTTTTCCAGAATAATCGTTCAATTGATTTTATCATTACTATCTATGATCTGAGTACGGATTCGAGGATGAATACTTTTCAAGAGATGGGGAATGTTATGATCCAGAATTGGCTTGGTCAGATTAGTGTATTTGGGCCATTTTGGTGGATTTGGAAGATTCCTTGGATTCTGGACTTTGGTCCATTCATGAGATTTTATATGAAGGCTTTATTATGTATAAAGCATGAATGAGATGGGTTTTGGACGTGCATGGGCTGACTTAATTGATTTTTGGATTAATCTCCGAACTGTGTATTAGCAGTGGCGGGATTTGCCCAGCCTTCATATTTTGGCCCTAACGTTCTCATCCGAAGTCTGATTTTGGTGATTCAAGTTGCACTGGAAAGAGGACTCATGGAACTACAACTTTACAGTTTTCATCAAAGTCCAGTTCGGATTCCTTCATGGTCAAAATGAGGATGCAAGATATCCCTATAGTTTTTATATTTTATATTTTTTTAAGTTATGTGTTGTTTAAGTGTTAGGCTGAACATTAATTAAATTAGCAAGCTCATGCATGAAATTTTCAAGTATTTTATGTGTTATTGGGTTTATTTTATTAGGGTTTTATTATATTTGGGTAGAATTAGAGTTAGCTACCTATTAAAGGGGCATTCTTCATTGTAATTGATAATTAACTAAGAATATATCTTCTTACAAAACAAAGTGATTTTTGTCATTTTGAGAGAGTGGATTCTTCCTTGGTTCTACTGAATAAAATCTTATCAACATGTGGCAAGCGTTGTGGCACTGTATCGCTGTACATGATTCTCCAAAGAAGTAAAGAAATGCTCTTAAGGACAATGTTCCTTAAGGGTTGGACTTGATCTTGGAAGGATTTTGTTCTTACAAAATCAATATTCGTGGTTCTTGGGGCTTAGAACACGTGGAGGGGTTTGCTTGGTGTTCCAGGTAGGTTTCTTATCACTTAGTGTATAAGTGGTATACAAAAGAGGATTTAAGTCTGAAAATAGCAATCTTAAATAGTACGTATAGAGCAAATAAAGACGGGAACTTTGTTTGTGGTTTATCTACAAGTGGTATACAAAAGAGGATTTAAGTCTAAAAATAGCAATCTTAAATAGTACGTAGAGAGCAAATAAAGACGGGAACTTTGTTTGTGGTTTATCTACAGCTATGATCAATTCCATATTGTATGATGACTTTGATCTGGGTTCGTTCATGTAGTGACATGGGAATGGAGGCACCTTATATTATACGATCATATAGGATTGGACCAAGACAGAAATAAATTTCTTTTAACATCCGTTAAATAAAGAAATTCATATCAGTCTAATAGATTATAATATATAGGTTGGTTTGGATCCTGAGTGTACTATGAACTCCTTCATGGCAGGCTGTGTCATTTGATTTTTAAAGGTGGGGTTGGTGAAGAAATCTTGACCAATAGTTACGTACATTATGGACATAGTTTGGTGTGTGGCTGGGGACGTTTTACACAGCTATGGAATCCACTCATTCTTGCGAGAAGTATATGAGTATCTTCCTTAAGGGTTGATTCAATACTTGAACGGTTAGAGCGCTCAAATCTTTCTATTATGAATAGAAAGATTAATATTCATAATAATTAAGAATAAATCATTCGTTAGAGAATCAATGGTACTTATGGCATAAAATAATTAGAGGGGTATAACAGACAATATGACCTAACTTTAATTATGAGATATTTGTGGAGGGTCTATATGTATGCAGTGATTATATCGGTGGACGCCGATGAGTTTCGGTATAAAATATATCTACAGTAACGAGAGTGGAGTATTAGGCTTTTAGAGGAATAACCTAAAGTTAATAATTCAAAATATTTATTAAAGAGTTTTAGTTAATATTTTGGGATTATTGGAGCTCGGAACTGCAAGTCCATTTGGTTATCGTGCTAGCTCGATATACTATAGCAAATTTTATCATATCTGGATAGTCCAATTATAAACTCACATGCATAATAATATATTATGTTAAAAATATTAATGTGATTAATAAATGAAGTCACACTTGAAAACTATATTAAATAAGTTTAATATAATGTTTTCATTATTTAATGATTATGAGATAATCATATACATTTATATTTATATTTTATAAATATTAAATTATTTGATAATTTAACATTTATTTGATTGAAAATGTGTAAAATATCTTATATCAATACATATTATTGCAAAATGAGTTACAAAATATTTATTAAGGTGGAGGTTTAATATCTTCATTATGAAGACATTTAACTATGAATTTTGTTGTTATAAGATTTGAAAAGTTTGGCCAAAAATGTCCAAGGGTTTTGGGTTATAATGGTAATTTCAATTACAATTATGTTAACCTAAACTCTAGCATATAAAAAAAATTATTTTACTTTGTGAAAGAATCTCATTTTTGAAAAAATAGCTAACCACCTTATTCATTTTCTTTTCTCTCAAGTGTTGAAAGAAAAAAAAATTATGCAATAATTTTTTTTTCTTCTCTAAAGAATTTAGAGATTAAATATTGTGAGTGAAGCCGACACTTCAATTTGTTGGTAACGAGAATAGCATAAAAGGTCGAGTGGTGTTGACAAAACCATTTTCTTATTCTTCTTCGAGGTTGTTTCGGAGGTTAAAAAACACTCATAATCGTTGCAAATAATTTACCATAGCGTGCAAAATTTATGGTACTGTAGCAATGAATAGTAAACGTGAGTATTGTAGTAGTGGAAAGTGACTGCGAGTATTGTAGCATTAACAATAAAATTGTTACTGTTGATAAAAAAATTTAAAAAAAGAAGAAAAAAGTAAATAAGATCTGATCCAGATTCAGCTTAAGAGATGAAATGACATAAATAAATTTTCAAGGTCGATCCCAAAGCCCTAGGCATTTCCGCTGCGCGAGGAGCATTCCCATGAAGTATTCGCGAGGCCCATTCCTACATATATATAGGCTTAAAAGGGTATAGTTTAGGCTCTTATCGGTGAAGGGTTTCCCACAACTGGGTCACTTCGTTCAAGGGTCCAATCGACCAAGTTAATGCACATTTTTTATACCTACGAACATGAAGGGTTGTCCACAACTAGCTCTCACAAACTAAGGGTTCAATCGACCAAATGGACGCGCCTTTATGCCCAAATATATGTACCAATAAGTGATGGTTATCATTATATACCAATCCACCACTTTGAGTGAAAGCAATTTCTCGATATATAACGCCAACAGGGTTAAGAAGGGTATGCAAAAGATGAAGACATGGTTCTCCTCAATCTCGCCATAAATACTACAAGATATTTTTTCGAAGCCGATTCTCTATCCCCCAGTGGAGTCGCCATCTGTAGGAACGAAGATATTTCCCACTATGCCTATGACGTCGGTGACCACTACACTGTTGGGCTCACAGCTTAAGAGAGCAAGGATAGCCCCATGGGGGGACTAATCGGAGAATAAGGGAGTCGCCACCTGGTATGAGACATTGGGAATGATTTCAGGCCGTATCACACCCTCACAAAGTCCGACCTTAAATCTGTTTGGGTTTGGAATGATTTACTTAGTATCCCCACATCTTATGATGCAATGACAAGCAAAAGTGATTTAAAATCATACGATAGCGCAAGCATAAAAATGAAAAAAATGATAAATCATCTCTATATTATTACAACAGTTGTTAAGAATGTGATACTGAAATGAATCTGAGCATATGTTTCATTGGCCTGACCTTAGGGGCTGATGAGCGGAAAATATATCAATATTTACCGCCCCCTTTACTTAATATTTTGTATAGTTTCTCGAGTTTTAGGAACGTTTTGATGTGTTTTAGTTTATTTTGTAGATAAAATAAAATCAGGACTTAATGGAATTAATTAGGACGAAATATGGAACAAATAAGGATAAAAACTGGACTTGATATTTTGATTTTGGAGATTGGAAACTTGAAATGACGTTCTAACGACGTACAATTTCAGAAATTTCAACTTTGTGCAATATTCGTATTTTGGCCATAAATGTTTATTCTGATATCGGATTGAGGTGATTCAAGTTCTAGATTAAATAAAACTCAAAGAGCTACAACTTTGAAGTTCATAAGATGTTTGAATTCTGAAGTTTTCATTATCGAAATTGATGAAAACTATGAAAGTGTGTTATGTATAATTATTAAAGTCATTTTCAAAAAATTTAAAATTAAAAAATTATAAAAAAATGGAAATTGTCAAACTTCCACCAAACATGCAGGTGCCATGTTTGGTGGAAGCCTTTAGATTTGCATATAAATATCAAGCTAAACTTTGTAAATTTTTCATGCTTTCTTTGGGGGATTTCTCCATGAAAACCTAAAAGAAAGTGTCTTGCATGTTCATTTAAGTTTTCTTGTATTTTCTCTTTATTTATTTAATAAATTTTTGTGTGTTTTTAATTACATCATGAGTAGGTAATCTCTTTTTACTGGAGTCTTGGGGGAAACTTTTAATATAATATTTTAGATTTACTTCCTTAATTTTAATAAGTAAATTGAATTAGTTATTTACCACCTATATTATTGGACTTAGTTTCTGCCTATATGGTCGGTTTAGGAGCTAACCTTGTTACCGCCTACATGGTCAGTTTATATGATTTTGTTATCGCCTATATGGTCAGTTGGACTTTGGATAAATGACATCCACCGCCTATATGGTCGGTTTTAATATAATTAATTCAAGAAATGATTAATTGATAAGGGAGTAATCTATATTTGAAGTATTAAAAGTGAAACCCCTAACTCCAGTATTTTCTTTTATTGCTGAAATTTTCTTTACTTTTTAATTTTCCATTATGTTATTCTGTTTAACTATGCATTTTGTAATTTTAGGTTTGTTTTGTAACTAAACATATTATCTATGGGTGTGATGCATTCCAATATCACCGGTTTATAAAGTTGGTTATTTTATGTCTTGTGTAATATAAAGGTTTATTTATTGAGTCTTAAACTTAATGCTTCCTGTTAACTGGCCACTAATAAGATTGATTTGGTAAACTTAAAATGAACTTGGAAAAAGGATTTTAGGTTTGGCCTTAAACTCAATAGCTCACGATCTCACCTTGGGGCAAACGACTCTTAGGTAGATTTCCTTACAGGATAGGAATATACCTGTCGAGCGGGGCTAGCAATAATTGGAACTTAATCTTAATGAATTTAGATAACTTGGTTAACATAGGAATATAGTTAATTGAGTTACACTGGGTGTTTGCATCTGACCATTAGAAGAGACTTTTGTATATTTTTGTGTTCCAGGTTAATAAACTGATATATTGTTCAAACATGAGATCACCACTTCATCTTTAAAAGATATTGGAATGATTCACAACCATATATAGTTTTATAATATTGAATTTTCCTTTAATTTACATTAGCACTGTTTTATTTACTTGTCTTTAGTTTAAAATCACCATCCAATCAAACAACCAATCTATTAGATACTTGTAAACATTTAGCTTCAAAAATTGATAGCCTAGGTATTAAGTCCTCGTGGGATTGATACATTTTATACTACTTGAGCGATATGTGCGCTTGCGTTACGTGAGTGATTTCACCGATCAAGTTTTTGGCGCTGTTGCCGGGGACTTATTTATCTTTCACTGTTAATTTTGGGGTTATATATTTTACTTGTGTCTAATTTGTTTTTTAATTATTATTTTTATTTTCTTATGTTTCAGGTTCTCAGTCACTACATGAGAAGAAACAAAAGCTTTGAAATCTGTCCACTTGCCCAGAAATTGAAAGAACCATCAGACAGTTGAGAAGGGAAATGTGAGAAGGCCAATCAAGAACCTGAACCTTTGGCGGTTGCACCACCAATTCCCATTCGAGACAGAACTATTCTAGTGGTTGATGGCTTCATATCATGCATTGTACTTCCTCCATAACCAGCAAATGTGTGTTACATCAAAACATGCATCCATATGAGACAATAGTCAGTTCAGTTTGGGGGGAATGCAACTGATGATCCTAATGCCCACATCAGCAACTTCCTGGAAGTTTGTGGCACATTCAATTACAACTGAGCGACTGAAGAAGCAATGAGACTGCGTGTATTCCCATATTCTTTGAAAGACGGAGATAAGGCTTGGCTACATTCACTACCATGACCGACATAAACACACACGTATAACGCAAGCGCACGTATAGGGAGAAGGAATTGACTGTTTTTGGTTGGTTGAATGTGGTTTTGCAAAATAAAATAAAAACAGACTCAAAAGAAAATACTAAGGAAAACAAATAAAAGACTCAAAGATCTAGGGTCATGAATCCACACAATATTATTATAAAGATGAATTGATTATCTTATCTATGTGTAATAAATCAGTTTGCTAACCTGGAACACGAAAATATGCAAAAGCCTCTGTCGATGGTCAGACGCAAATACCCAGTATAACCCAATTGAACCATATGTCTATGTCAACCAAATTACCTGGATTCATTAAGATCAATTTCCAATTATGGCTACCCCCGCCCGACAGGTATATGTCTATCCTGTAAGGAAATCTATTAAAGGGTTATTTATCCACAAGGAAGATCGTGGACTATTGAATCTAAGGCTGAAACCTAAAATCCCTATGTCTAGTTCATCTTAAGTTTACCATATCAATCTTATTGGTGATCAGACAACAAGAAGTATTAAGCTTAAGACTCAATAAACAAACTAAAGAATTACCCATAAAAAGAAAATCAATTATTAAGTGTGGATATTGTGTTTCATCACTTCCCTAGAATAAAAATAAAATGCTGGGGTTAGAGGATCCACATTTAATATTTCTTATCTAGGAATCTCACTTATTATAATATATAAATTATTTTATATTTTTCTTTCTCAGGATTAATAATATTAAACATTTAAAACCAGCCATATAGGCGGTAATCCATTTAGTCCAATTACACCAGCCATATAGGCGGTAATTATCTGTCACATAAAGACCAGCCATATAGGCGGTAAAGTAATTTATATTTAACCCAACCATATAGGCGGTAATAAAGTCTGACATTAATTAATCCGGTTAAATTATAATTTATAAATTATAGTTAAGTGAGATTTACCTAGATAATTATATTAAAGGTTTCACCTTTTACCCCAGCGGAGATTTAACTACAAAACATAAAGTAAATAAATAAAAAGCTGTAATAAAAACTAAAAATAAAAATACATAATTTTAATATTACAAAACTAGATGCTTCCTATGAAATCAGGGAAAAAAACCCAGGAAAAGCACAAGAAATGAAGTGAAACCGAACTGAATTTTTAGACATTTTCTAGAACCGTAAGGCCTTGGCGTCGTGACGCCAAGACGCGTATTTGGTCAACACGGGTTGACCACGCGTATTCTGTCGGCAGAATCAGGAGGTGACACGTGTCACGCGGTGAAGGTGGTGCAATGAGAAGTTGACATGTGGCACACGATGATTAGCTGAGCTTTTGATCCAATGAACATCTGACGCGTGGCACGCACTTAGGATTGGTCCAATGAGAGATTAACACGTGGCAGCATGTGATTCGCCGGTGATTCGGACCAATGAGAACTCGACACGTGGCACACGCTTGCTTTGGTCCAATGAGATTTCGACACGTGGCAGCCGGTGCATTTTAGCAGATCTTATGTGATGATGACACGTGGCACGGCGCACGTTAGCAAGTCCAATTTCTCAGATTCTGACACGTGTCCCTCGGCGCACGTTAGCATGGCCGGCTCACTTTAGGCGTCGCGACGCGGACAAATTACCGAATTGCCCTTTTGTCATTTTTTCTCTATTTTGGCCCCAAATTACTTCCAATGCTTTCCCAACTTTATTTATCTGTAAAATAACACAAAACACAACTAAATGTTCACAAAACCCGAGAAACTATACAAAATATTAGGTTAGATGAGTGGGAAATAGTGATATAAATACCACTCATCACACCCCCAAAACTAACATTTTGCTAGTCCTCGAGCAAAACACAAAATAAAATAACAAAAATAAAATTAACTAAGCCACTTTCGTAGGGATCACAGTTGCATTTAGCGTATGCAACAAGCCTTTAAACCTCTAGGTGTCCCTAGTGGAGGAGTTGTAGTCTCGTGAGGGTTTACAGCAATGATACCCACAAACATTTTACAAAAGTAAAAATGAAGTAAAACTAATGCACACAAAGCAAAAAGACAAGCGAAAAGAGAATAAAGAAGTTAGTGACTAATCAGGTGAAACTTCTACTCCAAGTTACTAGCTGTTTTGTTTCTTTCTAAATTACTGAATATGTAAATTCTCTGATTATAATTACCATTCTCCATATACATAGCCAACATAATATTAAACAACTCATTTTTTCCCACAACAGTCATAAGTGCAGTTGATAAGAGAGTAATATTTTTGTCCTAAAGTTTTATCAGAATTCACACCTTTTTGCAGCAATGGAATAATTTTTCGGATTTTTCGGATTTTTTCTTTGATTTTTGATTTTTTTTATTTATATACAATATCTTCCATCTATGTAACGAGCTTTGGGTCGGTGGATCCCAAACCAGTTCGCTTTACGGCACCAGGTGTTAAGACACCCCTACGGACTTAATTACTCAGACTTCAGATATATATATATTTGCAGCATCTTTGATCCATGTAGCGAGCTTTGGGTCAGTGACTCCCAAACCAGTTGGTTTTAGGGCACTAGGTATTAAAACACCTTTACAGACTTAATAACTCGGATATGTTTCCTCCAATTAAACTAGAGCACTAAATATTACAAACTTTTCAATTTTAGCTCATGTCTGTATGTTTCTATGTATGTTAATAATACCTGTCAACTGAGCATATGAAGATCCATTTTAGTCAGTTTTATGGAGAATTCAAAAATTAAATAATTCAAAATGAAATAAACAAAAATTAACTTGTTTCAAAAATGGTTTGAGATACGTCTCAGGAGTGGAAACTCCATACTCAGCTATCTCTTACCAATTTCAACTTTTTAGTCAAAATAAAAACACAAAAACGCAAAATATTTTTGTAATTTTTGAAAATTTTTCAATTTTTTGTATTTTTCGAAAAATTTTGGAATAAAAATAAAAACAACACGCAAACTAAAAAAAAAGGTATTGATCAACTAATTCCCTCCCCCAAACCTAAATGAGACATTGTCCCCAATGTCTTAAAAAGTAGAAGAAGAGTTTAGAAGGTCGTACCTAGTTAGCTGAAATTCTACAGGAAATTAAAGGTTAAGATCCAGATTAATCCGACGTCTCTTACTACGATCGTCTTCGGACCAAGTTATAGCTGTAAAGAGGAGTTCTTTCATAGGTTTTGACACGAACCCATTTCACCGAGCATCATCAAGAAACACACAAAGAAAATCATAAAATCCTTCAATGTTGTACAGTCCAAGCGGTTTCTGGTGTATGTTCAGGTTCGCCCAAGATAGCATAATAAAAATTTCCTCCAATGTACCCAAGCCACCTGGCAAAGCAATAAAAGCAACAGCAAGGTTAATCATTTCTACCAGTCATTTAGATATACCTGGCACGATCAGTTGCTCTCCGTTTGATGGTTCAATAAGATTTGCCTCTGCCAAGGGTTTTGGGATGATTCCCAAAACGTGACTGCCTCATTCCTGTACAGCCTTTGAAACGATCCCCATAAGTCCAAGATTGCCTCCACCATATATTAAGTGCATATTCCTTGCAGCTAAGACTCGACCCAATTCATGTGCTGCTTCTACGTATTGTGGCTTAACACCAACACTACTACCACAAAACACACAGATGTTTTCAACTCGTCTTCTTGAAGTGGCTTCCATTTTTATATATTTCTTTCTTAAATCCGGATGCCTTCAAAAGTGCAATGACAGGCTGAATTTATAGTACCTGAAAAGGGTGAGTAATAATAGCACTAGTATCTTCTATAGGACGTTTGTTAGCTAAACAAAACAAAAGAAATCGTGAAATGTCAAAAAGTCTGGATCCTGTCTACGAAAATAAAGATAATTACAACAGAAAAGTGAATCAAAGCAATAATTAAGGCAACAGAATTGTGTACGCAATACGCCACTCGTTTGGTATATAAATCCATAAAGATGCGTCTCAAGATTTCATTCCTTACTCTGCCATCGCTAATGAATTGGTTCTCATCTTTGTGATTGCCAAACACCATTCCTTCTGTCTTAAAATGCTCCGTTTGTGCTTTTCCCTACAAAAATAACACACAAAATTAAAAACTCTACAATATGTATACACAAAATATGAAAACAGAAATCACAACAAATTGCATGGGTTGCCTCCCTGCTAGCGCTAAATTTTTTATCTTCATCCAGAAGTGAATGAAATCCATCTGTCAAGGCGGTTTCAGTGTCGTTTTGGACGTCCGATTAAAGACAATCCCGTGAGCGTTGCTTTTGAATGGTCTTTTCCAACGGTAAGGTAGCAGAAAAAACTTTGTCATTTTTAGTGCTTGTGCCACCTTTTTGCTCCTTGTTGCTCCAGTGGTTCCTACAAAGAAAGAAAGAAAATCAGGAGGTCTCGTATGGTGCTTGACTTGGAATGGGAGTTCCCTTCTGTCAAGCTTCTGGGCGATATCTTTGATTTGCACTCCCCGATACAGTGATGTTTCTCCTGAATGCTCTGGATTTTCAATTTGGTCAGACATTTGCTCCTCCATTTGCTCTGCTTCTTGCTCCACCTTTTCTTCACAGACGTATTTTAGGATTTTCGCATTTAGCTCTTCATCTGTCATCTGTGAAATACATGCTTCAAAATTGTCAACCTGATGATGAAAAGATGTGTCAGATTTTAGGTCTCCATCCTCTGATTTCGGTGAAATGATTGGCTCAGGTAGATCTTCTTCAAACATTTTTGCAATGGAATCTCCAAGATCTTCATTTTGAGGATACATAATTCCATCCTCAAGTGTTGATGCAGTTGGTACAAACAGCTCAGTTTAATCATCGTCAGAGTCAGAATAATAAAAATCAAATCGAGACTTTGCCGGTTCGGGCTCCTGAACTGATACCTCTGGTTCTTGATACTGCTCAGCCTCCTCATCTGCTAAAGTGTCATCGTGAAATGCTTGGTACTCGAAGGCTTCATCTGAAAATGGTCCTTGAGGTAACTATCTTGTTTGATCTGTCAGTCTCTGAATGAATTATGATTGTCTCTGAATACTTTCAAATTGATTCTGGCATGTTTCAAGCATTGTATCGAACTTTTCGTCTTGTTTCTTGACCCAATCTTTGAGCATGTCAATCATCTGATCTTCCTCTGATGGTTCTTATTGTTGATGAAGATCGAAGGTAGATGGTGGATGAGATGGAAAATATGACGGTTCTTCGTACCTTGAATGATTATGATAATTCTGCCACTCTGAACGGTATATACATTGATCGCTCTGGTGGTTACCATCACATATAACACATCTCCCCATCTCGTTCTGATGAGCAAATGTAGTAGTGCTTGGTTCTGGCATCCAGTGATAGTCATTGGGCTGGACAACAAGCCTCAGAAAACCGGACTGTTGCTCTCAAATGTGGGGTGTATCTTCTTGTAAGGCTCGTAATCTCTCAATCTCCCAATAATGTTCCATTTTTTTCAACCACCTGAAAACAAAAGAAAGAAATAAAAATTACAGATAAAAATAAAGAAAATTAGATACAAGTAAATTAGATAGCTTCAAAATTAATAACTCAAGAAAAATAAGTCCCCGGCAGCGGCGCCAAAAACTTGACCAGCGTAAACACACACGTATAACGCAAGCGCACGTATCGTTCAAGTAGTATAAAAATATCGATCCCACGAGGACTTAATTCCTACTGTTGTTATTAATTATTGAATCTATTTATTTACACGTATCTAATTATAGAGAGAAGGGAATTGACTGTTTTTGGTTGGTTGAATGTGGTTTAGCAAAATAAAATAAAAACAGACTCAAAAGAAAATACTAAGGAAAATAAATAAAAGACTCAAAGATCTAGGGTCGTGACTCCATACAATATTATTATAAAGATGAATTACTTCTCTTATCTATGTGTAATAAATCAGTTTGCTAACCTGGAACACGAAAATATGCAAAAGCCTCTGTCGATGGTCAGACGCAAATACCCAGTATAACCCAATTGAACCATATGTCTATGTCAACCAAATTACCTGGATTCATTAAGATCAAGTTCCAATTATGAGTACCCCCGCCCGACAGGTATATGTCTATCCTGTAAGGAAATCTATTAAAGGGTTATCTATCCTCAAGGAAGATCGTGGGCTATTGAATCTAAGGCTGAAACCTAAAATCCCTATGTCTAGTTCATTTTAAGTTTACCATATCAATCTTATTGGTGATAAGACAACAAGAAGCATTAAGCTTAAGACTCAATAAACAAACTAAAGAATTACCCATAAAAAGAAAACCAATTATTAAGTGTGGATATTGTGTTTCATCACTTCCCTAGAATAAAAATAAAATGCTGGGGGTTAGAGGATCCACATTTAATATTTCTTATCTAGGACTCTCACTTATTATAATATATAAATTATTTTATATTTTGCTTTCTCAGGAATTAATAATATTAAACATTTAAAACCAGCCATATAGGCGGTAATCCATTTAGTCCAATTACACCAGCCATATAGGCGGTAATTATCTGTCACATAAAGACCAGCCATATAGGCGGTAAAGTAATTTATATTTAACCCGACCATATAGGCGGTAATAAAATCTGACATTAATTAATCCGGTTAAATTATAATTTATAAATTATAGTTAAGTGAGATTTACCTAGATAATTACATTAAAGGTTTCACCTTTTACCCCAGCGGAATTTAACTACAAAACATAAAGTAAATAAATAAAAAGCTGTAATAAAAACTAAAAATAAATACATAATTTTAATATTACAAAACTAGATGCTTCCTATGAATCAGGGAAAAAATTCCAAGGATAGCAACAAGAATGAAGTGAAACCGAACTGAATTTATAGACATTTTCTGGAACCCGGCGTCGCGACGCCAAGACGCGTCTTCGGTCAACACGGGTTGACCACGCGTGTTCTGTTGGCAGAATCAGGAGGTGACACGTGTCACACCGGTGAAGGTGGTGCAATGAGAAGTCGACACGTGGCACACGGTGATTAGCTGAGCTTTCGATCCAATGAACATCTGACACGTGGCACGCACTTAGGATTGGTCCAATGAGAGATTAACACGTGGCAGCATGTGATTCACAGGTGATTTGGTCCAATGAGAACTCGACACGTGGCACACGCTTGCTTTGGTCCAATGAGATTTCGATATTGGACAAAATGACCCATAGCGTCACTATTTGCACAGATCATTGTGTTGTTGTAGCAAATTAACTATGTGACAAGGAAATTGCACTCTCATCATTTGTGATTAGATCACCATAGATATATAAATGAAGAGAGGTCCCTATGATTAATTCCTGGATTGAGAATGATATGAGACAGTATCAATCCCCGAAGGATTAATCATTAAATATCTCTAGCCGGAGTATTATCGAGACTGGACATCGATAATGCGGAATAGGCTAGTATTGCACTTGTGTGCGTTGTGAGGGCACAACGGCATAGTTCTCATATATATAAGTATCGGATAATTATGCAAGTGCGATAGGAGGTCGTGTTTCACCGATAGTACGGGAATAGCTTCGCTCTGGATAGACCCCTCGGAATCCCATTGGTATTATGACTATGTGTCTATGGGAGGCCGAAATCAAGGTAGGTGTGTATAGTCTTAACCTGAGACTTACATCGCTAATACTTACGATAATCGATAGACTTTGGTCTTGGTGGTACAGGGCTTTAACCGGTTCTGCGTACACCACTTCTGGGTTTATCAGAGAGTCGTAGTGTATTGGGTGTGATGTTAAGACGGAAGTATCACTTCAGTCATAGTGGAGATGATGTCACGCAGGATACGGTACTAGTGCTCTTGAGTGATGCGCATCCAATCGGGATATTGTGACCAGGTCATGAATATCCAATTATAGAGACTATGTTACCAGACATCCGATATGTGTTTCGGACGGGGCAGACACTTATCCAGCCCCAGCCATAGCACGTGACTATCCGATACTGGGCCGATATGCACAATACAATGGTATACTACGTTTGATACAGATCTTTATATTCTATATGGATATGTCCGGAGAATTGGGAAGACTTGGTGCTTTGCTAGGAGTCGACCTTGTCTCGTAAATCGGTAGAACGTAGTACTTGGTACATACGTGATTTGGATACTCCGATGACTGTATTTACTGGCCAATATATCCGGGGATCTCATGGGTCGCTTCCCGATAATCCACCGATGACGCATAACTCGCACTCTTAAATAATCTGGGATTATATAGAAGAAGAGAAAATTAATCTAGGATTAATTACGGAGATATTTTATCTAGGATAAAATATCGTCTAGAGAGAGATAATGATTAATTTGGAATTAATCGGTAAATTAATGTATTCGATAAATGAAATTAGATTTCGACACGAAATTAAAATTAGATTTTAATTCGGGCGAACGAATTAATTTAGAATTAATTCGTTAGCGACGTGAATAGTGAATTTGCTAGGCGTAATCATTTAATTACGACGCGACGGAAAAATCGTTAATTTGGAATTAACGAACCCGAGCCCGAGTGTGATTGCGAGCGCATTCGTATTTCGAATTCAAGTGCGGCGACGCAAGTCATATCAAGCGTCAAATCAATCGTCACATCAAGCGTCAAATCAAAAGTCACTTTGAGTGATTGATTGATTGATTGATTTGATTGATGGATTGAGTGAAAGACACACATCAAATCACTTTATTAAAGTGACATTTGTATAGTGATGTGAATTGTTGAAATAGTGTTTGGAGGGAAATATTTACTTTTGATTTTAATTAATCATTTGGTAAATGTTTTAAATATATTTTATGAAAAAGTATATAAAGCTTTTTGGAAAAGCTTTTCACCACTACACAACACAACTTCTTCTCTCTCAATTTTCTTCTTCTCCTCACCCAAAACAGCCATTTTTCTTCACTGGTTTTGAACCAGAAATGGCGTGACATATAGGGAAGCAAGAGTGGATTTTCATGGTGGAAATCCAAGTGCTAGCACACTTACGAGTCTTACGAGGTGGTAGGGAGGTTCGCCCATGAGCCGGGATCCGTTAGACGAGGCTTTGAGCTCCGTTTGTCATCTCAAAATTCTGAAAAATGGAGGCAGTGAACTGCAGCAATTGGCGTCCTTGGCAGTGGCTATTTGGCCTTGATTCGTCTCCAAATTGACTCAACCGATCGATGTGAGTATTCCGCTACCTCCGTTGATGTATTCGCAGATGATTTTCATTGCTTGTTTGATCTTGGGACCTAGATAATAACCAACAATGGCATCAAGAGCCTAGGTTCAAGCATGAAAAATGTGGGGCTTAAAATTTGGGTAAATGTTTGTTGAGCATGATTTGAATGAATTGATTGTTTAAGTATGCTTATAACATGTTTAATTTCATTTTGGTGGACCAATTTGTTGAAAAATGATTTGGAATAATTTTCCCCAATTTTTGTCACTTGGCCGAATGTGTTGGTGATTTTGAATCCTTGGAATTTTTTGGTTTTGATTCATTGGATGAGTTAGAATCATGTAGGATGATGTTAATTTATGGTCAATTGGATTGTACTTTTAATTGAACATAAATCCCCAAAATTCTCATGTTGGCCGAATTGGAGTATGCCCTTGAATGTCTTGGATTTTTGATTTTATGACATTGGATATGTATGAAATCATTTAGGATGTTGATTTATGTCGATTGTGGGTTCGATTGGATCGAAACCGAATCGGACACAAAATCCCTCCCTTGGCCGAGAGCATTAAAAGCATGTAATGGGTTTGATTTTTTCATTTATGTTTTGGACATATGATAATGATAATGAGCATGATTAATTGGACTAATATGGTGTTTTAGAATGTTGATTTGGGTAATTGATCATGTAATACACTTTGGTAATTAATTGGGAAAATTGGATTTTTTGAATTTAATTATTTGGGCCTATTTTTGATATTGGCTTCTAATGTTGTAATTGGGCTATTGGGCTTGATTTTATCAAGTTGGGTTTAGGCCAAGTGGATTGGATCCAATTGGGCCCAAACCTTAACCATAAGCCCAAATGCGACTAATGAACCTTTAAAGTTCAATTGGGCCTAATGGGCCAAGATTGATTTATGGGCTTATGGGTAAATCCCGGATTGGACTTTGGTTATCGGTTTGACCCGAGTTGACCAAAAGTCCACGCCTTAAGAATCAATTAAAAGCCCATTGGACTTTAATTAATTGACGTTACGTTAATCGGTCTTTGAGACGCGTTACGATTAATTTGGAAATTAAATCGTAAAAGGTTTATTAAATAAAAGTGTAATATTTAATTTGGAATTGATAGTGAATTAGTATTAAATACATGTTAAATTAGATTTAATGATGTAGTTTAATTTAATTCATGAATTCGTACTTTAAGTACTTATTCGCAAAAACGAGTTTGACTCGAACAAAATCAAATCGTTGTTTTGAACATTGGATGATCACTTAATTATCAGATTAATTATATTGATTAGATTGATTGATAGCATGCTTATGTGTGTGAATACGTGGTTGTGTTGTATGAATAATGTATATCGGATGGATATTAGTCGGGTGGGGCAATTTTTAGAAATTGTTGTAATAAATTCGATTTATTAAATTGGACCTGCGTGTCCAGCCTTATCACCTTCATTCTCTTTGTATTCTCTTCTCACCTATTCCCCTCCATGTAAATGAGGTTTCTTTAGAAGTGTAGTGTAACGTTAAAAGTAATACAAGTGCTAGCTTGAGTGAGAAAGGGAGAGATTTGATCTAGGATCAATGTGTTAAGTATCCATCCGCATATCATTATTATTTATTTTCATACTCGTTTATTATGTATTTAGAATGCATGTTTAAGGGTGTATGATGATGAGACCTTAACAAAGATAATTAAATTGGTAGCCAATTTGCACGCGAAAAACCCTCGTTAAATATCAAGCGTTTATTTTCCTTCCATTGAGTGATTCTTGCTCAAGATCCGAGATTGGCAGGGGTTGTTGGCCAAGTCAAGCCCTTGTCCGTCGAAGATGTGTTTTAATCACGAGGCTTTGTTCCATATCGGTGTCGTGTCCAAGTTGTGTTTTTTGGCCAAGTCAAGACCACTTCTTGTCCATTGACATTGATTACGAAGCTTCCATGTCAATGGGTCCGCGCTTGACTGGGATCACTAGGTTTGTTGTGCCAAAGCCAAGGCCTAGTTGATTCAGAGGAAAAAGGTTAGGGTATATATTCGATATAGGCATATATAAGATATATGTTTGGGACTTGGATGTCAACCTACTGGATCTAGGAGTTGGATGAGATCCAATTGATCTTCGAGATCTACCTAGTTAATTATCATACAATTTGTTGGCCAAAGTCAAGATTGTGTGATATTTAACGGGATCCTAGCCCACTAGGAAACACGGTTTCCCGAGTACTCGACAGAGGGTTAGAGGCTCGACGAAAAATAGTGGGAGGCAAGTATTGAATTTGCAACATTCGTTCGAATACTCGCTAAACGCGCTCATCTATATTTTTGCTACTCGTCATATTAATTAAAAGTATTAGTTGGACTAATATTTTATGTTGTTTTAATATATATAGTTGGACTATATACAAACTCATTCGAAATAATAGTTGATTTTATAATTGGATTATAGTAATCAATATTAAAATTATAGTTGATTAAATAATTGGATTATTGTAATCATTATAATAAATAGTACCTTATTAAATTGATTAAATAGTTGGACTATTGAAATCAAGAAAGAATTGAAAAGTTGAATATTAAAATATATAATCCTTGGATTAAATGTTTTAATGATTTAATTTTCATATTGGGAATAATAATAGGTTACTTTTTTGATAAAATAACTTATTATATCTAAACCCAAATTAAGCAAATAAGTAGAGCATAAATCTTTGGAAGATTTATGTGATGATGACTTTAGTGCTTAATTTATATACTTGACAATAAGTCTATTTTAAAGTATTAAGTTGCAATTAATAATTCCTGGAGAATTAATTGACTATTCTGTGAGAAAAGTCAAAGTTTGCAATTGGGCATGTTGCACAAGGTGCACATTTTTTCGATATTCTAAAACCCAAGGCTTGGCCAAAGGTTTGTGAAATATTGAAAAGATAATTGACATATCCCAAAGTGACTACTACCATTGGATATGGCAGACACGAAGGATTAAAGAAAGGGCGAGGCTCTGACTTTAAAATATTTGTCAAAGTTATGTTCACTACTAGTATTGAATTGGATTTTAAATACTTAGTGTGGTACAAAAATATATGTATTGATGTTCAGAATCCGCTATGAGCTGGATACTGACTTCAAGCCGAGATTTCTCTGCGAATCGAAAACGGGACGATCGCTGTTTCGACCGTAGATACTAAGTTTAGGAACTACCCTTTGCGTGTGTACTTAATTAGGAACTGTTATAATGTAACTAGTTTGACTAGAGACATTATCTATATATCAGTGTTTTAATCCATTGTGGATGAACCTTTATATTCTAGAACACTAAGTGTTTCATTATATAAAGATGATACTGAGATAAACACATTAGATGTGAATAACAGAATTTATATTTTGAATATAATTAAAATCTCAAACATATAAAATGACAAATAAATATAGCTCAAATTGATTTGATCAATAGAGACTTATATGTGGCATTGTTGTCTAGGACACAATTAAACGAGACTCGTATATCCACACTTTTGAAGAGTGGGTACTAGGACTGATTTGACTATTCAAATAAGGTCTGCGAATCTAGTTTATTAGGTAAAGTACCTAAAATACTATTTACTTGGTAATAGTAAAAGGGCCACCGATCTGTTAGCCCTATTCATGGTGAAGTAAGTGGGCCCATATCTAGCTAGGCTAGATGTGAACATGAATATTTCGTGACCTTAACGGATCTGGCATCACGTTATGGTTATGTGTTTCTTTTGAAGAACACAATCAGAAACTTTAAAGTTTCGACACGAAGTAAATAAACAGATCGGCTATAGTATTATTCCGCCACGGTAAGACCGTAAAGGAAAATACTTAAGCAGTAAGTTTCATACGTACATGAAAGAGTACGGTATTCTTTCAAATGAGGACTCCTCCCGAGACACGTCAGTTAGACGGTGTGTCCGAACTAAAAACCGAATTTTGTTGGACATGATAAGGTTTATCACGAGTCGCTCTGAGCTACTGTTTTCCTTCAATAGGATATGTATTAACAGTGCAAAACTTATTTAGAATAAGGTTCCATATAAATCTGTTTGACAGATGTCATGTAGGATATGAACAGGGAAGAAACGAGGTTTCTCATTCCTGATAATTTGGGTATGCCAGGCATAACGTTTGGATGATACCAAACTAAGGACCCAAATTGGATAAGTGCCAATATAGGCTATCCTAAGGGAAACCATAAGTATAGTACTTATAAATCTCACATGAGAACAATGTGATTGTTGCTTAGCATGCATTTTTCCTGAGAGGAATACCGATATGCAGTGGTCAGTGGGAGGATAGTGATACTCGATGAAAATCGGAGTAATACTGTTCAAGGCACGAAGTCCTTAATGGAACACACATAGTTCATCTATGATGAATCTATACCATTAATCTTCAAATACACAAGAAACTAGTAGATCGGATAGAGTCAGAAAACAACCTAGGGTATGGGTTTCTGATCTAACCCCATAAAGATGTCAATCTTATGGAGGTGTACCATCCGACTACGTTTTGAAGAAGTGATACGAGGTATCGACTCCCTATTATGGCAAAGTTCTATGAGTCCGAAATGGATTCCATGTATAACAACTATTTTGGATACTAGTTGTTGTACCACAAGGCATTGTGCCTATTGGTACATTAAACGTCTTCAAGGAAGACATACATGGAAAGCAACATACCAACGTACAAAGCTGGGCTTTTGACGGAAAGGTATCGTTATCAACATTGTGTTAATAACGGTTCAACCTCTTACCTGTTGCCATGGTAAATCCATTTTGAAGATGCTTGTTGATAACTGCGTATCTCATTTATGAAATGTGTCAGTTATAGATCAAAATCGCTTTCCTGAAAAGGAAACCTTTTGGAGGATGTTTACAATATCCTAACGATTTTGTATAACCAACAAACGAGGTTTGCGGGTTATTCGATCCATGTTTGGATTAATGCAAGCATAAGGTTCTTGGAACTGTCGTTTTGAAATAATCATAATGGTTTATGATTTGAATCAAAACGAAATAATTCTTGTGTATATAAGAAGGTTAGTGGGAGAGCGCACTGACAGTTAAATTCCCATATAGCAATTGATGAAAGCTTGGCTTTCAATAGAAATTCTCCGTAGAATTCTGGGGAGTAACAACCTTTATTCAAGGAATAAAGATCTATTGGGATAGATTTGGAGTTGTTAACATTCTCTGGGAAATTGTACATTCTAAATGTACTTGATTTGGTGTCTCATACGCTTCGAGCATATGGAGTCACAATCGGGTCAATCCAAGTGACAGTCACTGGATTGAAGTTAAGAACATCTGTTAGTATCTCAGAGAACTAAAGATGATATCTTAAACTATGGAGAATGAGAACTTGTAGTGACTGGGATCACTGCTGCAAGTTTCCAAACGATTAAATAATACGGTACTATTAAGTTTGAACATTGGGACAGTGAGCTGGAAATATTCCGAGCAAGATAGCTGTTGCCGAATAAACAACAAATGCGGATTATTGCTGCAGCTGAGGCAGCAAAAGAAGCCATTTGGATCGAAAATAAATCTAATTAGATTAGATATAGTTCTGTTAGCAGCTGAGCTAGGCGTCAGCACAGGCTAAGGAATTGAAGGTCTCATCGACGATCCAGATATATACTTCTATATCATCTGATTCGTTCGGATCACACATCGTGGCGATGTGATGATCGTATAAATCGCGTCAGACGATTATCAAACAAATCCGCTGACGAAAACCTTTCCTCAGTAATTTGAGCGAACCGTACATAGTTCGGGTGTGGGACACTTGAGTGACTCGCTACGTGCCAAGTGGGAGATTGTTGGACAAAATGACCCATAGCGTCACTATTTGCACAGATCATTGTGTTGTTGTAGCAAATTAACTATGTGACAAGGAAATTGCACTCTCATCATTTGTGATTAGATCACCATAGATATATAAATGAAGAGAGGTCCCTATGATTAATTCATGGATTGAGAATGATATAAGACAGTATCAATCCCCGAAGGATTAATCATTAAATATCCCTAGCCGGAGTATTATCGAGACTGGACATCGATAATGCGGAATAGGCTAGTATTGCACTTGTGTGCGTTGTGAGGGCACAACGGAATAGTTCTCATATATATAAGTATCGGATACTTATGCAAGTGCGATAGGAGGTCGTGTTTCACCGATAGTACGGGAAACAGCTTCGCTCTGGATAGACCCCTCGGAATCCCATTGGTATTATGACTATGTGTCTATGGGAGGTCGAAATCAAGGTAGGTGTGTATAGTCTTAACCTGAGACTTACATCGCTAATACTTACGATAATCGATAGACTTTGGTCTTGGTGGTACAGGGCTTTAACCGGTTCTGCGTACACCACTTCTGGTTTATTTGAGAGTCGTAGTGTATTGGGTGTGATGTCAAGACGGAAGTATCACTTCAGTCATAGTGGAGATGATGTCACGTAGGATACGGTACTAGTGCTCTTGAGTGATGCGCATCCAATCGGGATATTGTGACCAGGTCATGAATATTCGATTATAGAGACTATGTTACCAGACATCCGATATGTGTTTCGGACGGGGCAGACACTTATCCAGCCCCAGCCCTAGCACGTGACTATCCGATACTGGGCCGATATGCACAATACAATGGTATACTACGCTTGATACAGATCTTTATATTCTATATGGATATGTCCGGAGAATTGGGAAGACTTGGTGCTTTGCTAGGAGTCGACCTTGTCTCGTAAATCGGTAGAACGTAGTACTTGGTACATACATGATTCGGATACTCCGATGACCGTATTTACTGCCAATATATCCGGGGATCTCATGGGTCGCTTCCCGATAATCCACCGATGACGCATAACTCGCACTCTTAAATAATCTGGGATTATATAGAAGAAAGAGAAAATTAATCTAGGATTAATTACAGAGATATTTTATCTAGGATAAAATATCGTCTAGAGAGAGATAATGATTAATTTGGAATTAATCGATAAATTAATATATTCGATATATTAAATGAAATTAGATTTCGACGCGGAATTAAAATTAGATTTTAATTCGGGCGAACGAATTAATTTACAATTAATTCGTTAGCGACGTGAATAGTGAATTCGCTAGGCGTAATCATTTAATTACGACACGACGGAAAAATCGTTAATTTGGAATTAACGAACCCGAGCCCGAGTGTGATTGCGAGCGCATTCGTATTTCGAATTCAAGTGCGGCGACGCAAGTCATATCAAGCGTCAAATCAATCATCACATCAAGCGTCAAATCAAAAGTCACTTTGAGTGATTGATTGATTGATTGATTTGATTGATGGATTGAGTGAAAGACACACATCAAATCACTTTATTAAAGTGACATTTGTATAGTGATGTGACTTGTTGAAATAGTGTTTGGAGGGAAATATTTACTTTTGATTTTAATTAATCATTTGGTAAATGTTTTAATATATATTTTATGAAAAAATATATAAAGCTTTTTGGAAAAGCTTTTCACCAATACACAACACAACTTCTTCTCTCTCAATTTTCTCTCTTCTCCTCACGCCAAAACAGCCATTTTTCTTCACTGGTTTTGAACCAGAAATGGCGTGACATATATGGAAGCAAGAGTGGATTTTCATGGTGGAAATCCAAGTGCTAGCACACTTACGAGTCTTGCGAAGGTGGTAGGGAGGTTCGCCCATGAGCCGGGATCCGTTAGACGAGGCTTGGCAGTGAACTGCAGCAGTTTGGCATCATTGGCAGTGGCTATTTGGCCTTGATTCGTCTCCAAATCGACTCAACCGATCGATGTGAGTATTTCGCTACCTCCGTTGATGTATTCACACATGATTTTCATTGCTTGTTTGATCTTGGGACCTAGATAATAACCAACATTCGACACGTGGCAGCCGGTGCATTTTAGCAGATCTTCTGTGATGATGACACGTGGCACGACGCACGTTAGCAAGGTCGGCGCATGTTAGCAAGTCCAATTTCTCAGATTCTGACACGTTTCCCTCGGCGCACGTTAGCATGGCCGGCTCACTTTAGGCGTCGCGACGCGTAGGGTCTTGGCGTCGCGACGCGGACAAATTACCGAATTGCCCTTTTGTCATTTTTTCTCTATTTTTGCCCCAAATTACTTCCAATGCTTTCCCAACTTTATTTATCTGCAAAATAACACAAAACACATCAAAATATTCACAAAACCCGAGAAACTATACAAAATATTAGGTTAGATGAGTGGGAAATAGTGATATAAATACCACTCATCATACCAGCAGGTTCCATCATAGCTTGGAACTCTTTTGCCACCAAATTCCTTGCAAAGTATTTTCCCCTAGCCAGAACTGCAAAGCTGAGGAATGACATTACATCATTTGTACAACATGATTCAGAATCCCTCTGCGAAGCTTGGGAAAGGTACAAGGAATTACTCAGAAAATGTCATCACAATGAGATTACAATGTGGCTACAAGTCTAAACCTTATATAATGGACTATCTGGACTAATGAGAACCACAATAGATGCTGCTACTGGAGGAGCATTAATGGAAAAATGAGAGGATCAGGCTTGGGATTTAATTGAAGAAATGGATAATGACAATTCTTTGTGGCCAACAGAAATGAGCATAATCCAACAGATTGCAGGGATCTAAGAAGTAGAAGCCAACACAACATTGAGTGCCAAGCTGGATCAGATTTGCAAAAGTCTGGATACTCTTAACATGAAGGTTAATGCTGGATCTACAAGTTCACCATATGGAGAAACACCAGAGGCAAAATCATACAACCAACATTATGAGACGGTGAATTAAGTCAACAATTTCAACAGACAGTGGAACGATCCATATTCCAACACCTACAACCCAGGTTGGAGGAATCATCCCAATTTCGCATGGAGCAATAATTCAGGGCAAAGGAACAACCCAACACCCGGATTCCAACAGTAAAACAAAGGCCATGAATATGAACAAAAACTAGGAATAGAAGATTTTCTTGCCCAGATGAAAAAACAACAAGCCAAATATGATGCTATGTTTCAAAATCAAGCAGCATTAATTCAAAATCATGCAGCATCAAATGAAGCTATGTTTCAAGCCCAATCAGCATTGAATCAAAGCCTAACCGCTTCTATAAAGGCACTGGAAAATCAATAGGGACAACTGGCCAATGCTCAGAGTTACAAACCACAAGGTACCCTTCCTAGCAACACAGAGCCAAATCCAAGGAACATTGGGAAGGAGCAATGTCATGCCATCACATTGAAAAGCGGTACTGAAATCAACAAAGATGTTGGAGTCAAGGCAACTACTGAGGAAGTTCCAAAAGAAAGCAGCGAAGCAGATCCACAGATGGAGGAAAGAGAAGCAAAAGCAAATGATCGAGAAAGATTCAATCCACCTCCACATTTCCCACATCGTCTCTAGAAAAACAAACTGGACAAGCAGTTTCCTCAATTCCTATAGATCTTCAAAAAGCTACATATCAACATTCCATTTGCAGAAGCGTTGGAAGAAATATCGAGCTATGTCAAATTCATGAAAGATATTCTTTCAAGAAAAAGAAGATTGGGAGATTACGAGACAATAACATTGACAGAAGAATGCAGCGCCATCATTCAGAGGAAGCTTCCCCCTAAGTTGAAAGATCCTGGCAGTTTCATTATCCCTTGCACCATAGGAGAACATAACTTCGGTAAGGCTTTGTGTGATTTAGGTGCTAGTGTTAACTTGATGCATTTTTCTAAGTATAGGAAACTGCAAATCGGAGAAGCAATGCCCACCTCAATCTCTTTGCAACTTACTGATATAACGCTCACATTTCCGAGAGGTGTAGTTGAAGATGTGTTGGTCCAAGTCGACAAATTCATTTCCCAGTAGATTTTATTATCCTTGACATGGAGGAAGACGAAGATGTGCCCATCATCCTCGGGAGACTATTCTTGGCTACAGATCGAACCATTATTGATGCAAAAAAAGGTGAACTAACCATGAGGGTTCAGAACCAAGAAGTAACATTCAATATCTTCAAAGCCATGGACTTCCCGAATGACGAAAAGAATGAGGAATGTTTCCGACTTGATGTGATAGATAGTACCGTCTAGAATTCAGATGCAATGCAACGTTCCACTAATAAACTTAAGTCATACAATCTGCCTGTGGAGCTTGAAGATAAAACGTACAGCACACTGATGAAGTTAAATCTTGATCTACAAGCAACTGAAGAGAAAATGCTCCACCAACTCAATGAATTGGAGGAATTTCACATACAGCCTTTCGAGAATGTCAAACTGTACAAAGAAAAGGCCAAGAAAAAACATGATGAGAAGTTAGTGCGCATACAACTGGAACCAAGGTAGTGCGTATTGTTCAGCAAATCAAGGTTGAAACTTTTCCCTTAGTGGTTAAAATCATGGTGGTCATGTCCATTCTTAATCACCCAAGTTTTACCAAAAAGAACCGTTGAGTTACATGACCCCAACTCCAATAAAAATTTCAAAGTTAAAAACAAGGGTGTCAAACACTACTGGGGAGAATCATTGTAGCGAAAATAAGAAAGTGTCACACTTTCAGATCTAGCCTAACATTCGGGCAGTCATGTCTAGCTGACGACGTTAAACTTAGCGCTAGTAGGGAGGCAACCCATCCTATTTGTGTATATATTAAGATTTGGTGTGTTTTATTTTTGTGTGCTTAATTTATGTTGGTAAAGTCACATTTCAGGATGGAAGACATTCTCGCAAATCTTCACAACCAATTTCCTTCTCTCCCTCAAAACCCCCTGATGAAAGTCTACAAAGCTCACTTGGAACGAATGAGATTGCTGATGATCAAAGGTATTCCTAATGACATTCATTGGATTATTGAAGCATGAGTCTGATTGGCAGGTGAGTCCTCTGACTCTTTTATGTCATATTTTTCTGGTTTAGAAAGAAGCACCTATGCTAAAAAAGAAGAGCTAAAAGACATGGTGTTTGTTATAAATATACACGCATGCCATTTAATACTCGTTGTCGTTCTTTAGGAATTGTGTCTGATAACCGTGAAGATAAAATTAAATTCATTATGGATGGCATGAGTAAGGAGTCTTTGGATGACATATCATTGACTCTTGAGACGCATTCCAGTGGATATGTGCATCACGCAATTCACATGTGATGAGTGATAAATAGATCACTATTTCCCACTCATTTGACTTAATATTTTGCATAGTTTCTTGAGATTTGTGAATATCTTAATGTGTTTTGTGTTATTTTGTAGATAAATAAAATAACAGGACTCTTTGGAGGCATTTCAAGGCGACAAAAAGGGCAAAAATGTAAATTTCTGGCTAAAATGCGTCGTTTGCTAAAATACGCCATGCTAAAATACGCCGTCTGCTATCATGCGTCGGAAACATGTCACAATCAGAGAAGTTTGCTAACATGCACACTTGCTAACGTGCGCTTGTCACGTGTCAACATCACATCAATTCTGCTAACGTGCGCCGTGCCACGTGTCATCATCACATGCTGCCGACACTCATCATTGAAACACATCATTGCTGACGTCATGCCGACATCAATATTGCAATGCGCACACCCTTACGTGTTGCGACGCCAAGCCAATAATTCAGCTAATAATTCTGCCAACGCCACATGTGACCATCTCCGCGAAGCCCGTGCCACGCGTCCAACATCAATGGCGTGTCGTGACGCGCAAGGTTAAGTGAGTCGCGATGTGAGGGTCCAAGTTTTGTCTATAAATTAAGGTCAATTTCATTTGTAAGATCATACATTCTTCTGGGGCTTTCCTAGAGAATACTAAGAAGATTGTATCTTGCTTGTTTATTTACAGCTTTCAGTATTTAATTTTATTTACTTTACGCAATAATACTTTCTTTTCTTTACTTTTCAGTCTTTATTTTCTTTATTCAACGTGAGTAGGTAACTCCCCTCTGCTGGGGGTGAAATGTTAAGCTTTTATTATTAATATTTAGATTAATCTCTCTTAATTATAATATATAAACTATTTAATACCTGACTTAATGGGATACTGCCTTTATGGTCGGTTGGACTTAATAAATTGATTTTAACCTGACTAAACATGGATACCGCATGTATGGTCGATTGGAATTAATTATAAATTTGACTTAATCAGGATACCGCCTATATGGTCGGTTGGTAATTATCACACAAAGTTAATAAAAGTGGATCTTCTAACCCCCAACATTTTCTTTTAGTGTATTTTTACCTTTTTTAATTTCCAAGCATTTACTTTATGTCATTTATTTTATTTAAGCTTTTTCTAGCCTTAGATATGTGTTGTAACTAAACCCGTTATCTAAGGTTGTGATGAATTCCAATATCATCGGTTTATAAAGGGTTATTTTATAGTTTGGGTAATATAAAGGTTTATTTATTGAGCCTTAGTCTTAATGCTTCTTGTTAACTGGCCATTAATAAGATTGATTTGGTAAACTTAAAATGAACTTGGAAAATGAATTTTAGGTTTAAACCCCAGACTCAATAACCCACGATCTTCCTTGAGGATAGATAACCCTTTTAATAAATTTCCTTATAGGATAGGAATATACCTATCGGGCTGGGGTAGCCATAATTGGAACTTAATCTTAATGAATTCAGGTAACTTGGTTGACCTAGGAATATGATTAATTGGGTTACACTGGGTATTTGTATCTGACCATCGGAAGAGGCATTTGCATATTTTTGTGTTCCAGGTCAGTAAACCAATATATTACACAAACATGAGATAACCATTTCATCTTTAAAAAGATATTGGAAGGATTCACAACCCTAGATATTTTAATAATATTGAATTTCCCTTTAATTTACTTTCGTACTGTTTATTTACTTGTTTTAGTTTAAAGTCAACATCCAATCAAACAATCAATCTATTAGATACTTGTAAAAATTTGGCTTCAATAATTAATAGTTTAGGTTTTAAGTCCTCGTGGGATTGATACATTTATACTACTTGAACGATACGTGCGCTTGCGTTATACATGTGTGATTACACCGGTCAAGTTTTTGGCACCGTTGCCGGGGATTTATTTATATTTCACTATTAGTTTTGGGGTTAGATACTTTTACTTGTGTCTAATTTCTTTTTACTTATTGTTTTTGTTTTCTTGTGTTTCAGGTTCTCAGACACTTCATGAGATGAAAAATAAGCTTTGAAATTAGACCGCTTGACCCAGAGATTGAAAGAACCATCAGAAAGTTGAGAAGGGAAATGAGAGAAAGCCAAGAAGCACTGATCAATATGGAACTTGAACCTTTGGAAGTTGCACCAGCAATTCCTGTATTGTACTTCCTTTCTTACCGGTAAATGCTTGTGACATTAAAATATGCATTCAGATGATACAACAGTCAGTTCAGTTTGGGGGTATTGGAACTGAAGATCCTAATGCCCATATTAGCAACTTCCTGGAAGTTTGCGGCACTTTCAATTACAACCGAGCGGCTGAAGAAGCAATGAGACTGTGTGTTTTTCCATATTCCTTGAAAGATAGAGATAAGGCTTGGCAACATTCATTACCAATAGGTTCCATCATAACTTGGAACACTCTAGCCACCAAATTCCTTGCAAAGTATTTTTCACTAGCCAGAACTGCAAAGCTGCGGAATGACATCACATCATTTATGTGTTGGATAATATGACCCATAGCGTCACTATTTATACAGATCACGGTGTTATTGTACTATGTGACAAAGGAGATTGCACTCTTATCATTTGTGATTAGATCAGCTTAGATGTATAAATGATTATAGGTCCCTATGATTTATTCCTGGACGGAGAATGATATGAGACAGTATCAGTCCACGAAGGATTAATCATTAAATATCCCTAGCCGGAGTATTATCGAGACAGGACATCGATAATGCGGAATAGGCTAGTATTGCACTTGTGCGCGTTGTGAGGGCACAACGGCATAGTTCTCATATATTTAAGTATTGGATACTTATGCAAGTGCGATAGGAGGTTGTGTTTCACCGATGGTACGGGAAACAGCTTCGCTCTGGATAGACCCCTCGGAATCCCATTGGTATTATAACTATGTGTCTATGGGAGTCCGACATCAGGTTAGGTGTATTTGGTCTTAACCTGAGACTTGCACCGCTAATGCTTACGACAATCAATATACTTTAGTTGAGGTCGTCTAGGACTCTAACCGGTTCTGTGTACGCCAACTGCTGGGTATATTGAGAATCGTAGAGTATTGGGTGTGATGTCAAGACGGAAGTATCACTTCAGTCATAGTGGAGATGATGTCACGCAGGATACGGTACTAGTGCTCTTGAGTGTTGCGCAACCATCGGGATATTATGACAAGGTCATGTATATCCGATTATAGAGACTAGTTACCAGACATCCGATATGTGCTTCGGACGGGGCAGACACTTATCCAGCCCCAGCCCTAGCACGTGACTATCCGATACTGGGCCGATATACACAATACTTGGTATACTACGCTTGATACAGATCTTAAATATTCTTAGATGGATATGACCGGAGAATTGGGTAGACTTCGTGCTTTGCTAGAAGCCGATCGTGTCTCGTAAATCGGTAGAACGTAGTACTTGGTACGTACGTGATTCGGATACTCCGACGACCGTATTTACTACCGAATTATCCGGGGATCTCATGGGTCGCTTCCCAAAGATTCACCGATGACGTATGACTCGCACTTATATTAATCTGGGATTAATAAGATGAGAGAGAAAATTAACATGAGATTAATTACAGAGATATTTTATCTGGGATAAAATATCAATTTAAAGAGAGAGAATGATTAATTTGGAATTAATCGATTAATTAATATATTTGATATATTAAACGAAATTGGATTTCGACGCGGAATTAAAATTAGATTTTAATTCGGGCGAGCGAATTAATTTAGAATTAATTCGTTAGCGACGTGAATAGTGATTTCGCTAGGCGTAATCATTTAATCACGACGCGACGGAAAATTCGTTAATTTGGAATTTGCGAAACCGAGCCCGAGATTATTTACGAGCGCATTCGCATTTCGAATTCGAGCACGGCTCGTCAAATCAAGCGTCAAATCGCTAGTCGCATCTAGCGTCACATCAAGCGTCAAATCATGTCACTTTGAGTGATGTGACAATTGATTAGATTGATTGATTGAAGAGACTTGATGTGAGTGGTTGGAAAACAACTTTTTGAAAGTTGATAAAAATATAATTTATTTTATTTGGTTTGACTTTTGGTTGCCAAAAGTTTTGTATTTGCTTTTATTATTTGTAGAAAATATATATAAGCAAATTAAAACCAATTTTCCAACACACTTTTCATTTCTCTCTCTCACCATTTCTCTCCATTTCTAACGCCCTTAGAGGGCTGATTTCTTCTTCAAATTGGGCAGTGAACTTCCGAGCAAACCAAGAGGAAAAAGGGAAGCAAGTGTGATTTTGTGGCAAAATCGAGAGTGCTAGCACACTCCGGGATCAATGCGAAGGTGATAAGGGAAGTATACCCATGAGCCGGGAAGCCAAATGTTGAAGCTTGGAGCTTCAAATCTTGAAGATAAGGGGCGAATTACACTGTTCACAGCAGCCCACTGCCGCCCAAACCAGTGTGCAGAATTTCGTTTTTGTTGCACAAATCGTCGCTCAACCGCTCGATGTAAGTATTCCGCACTTCCGTCGTTGTATTCACTTATGATTCATGCTTGAGTTTTGATCTTGGGACCTATAAAAACTCCAACAATGGCATCAAGAGCTTAGGTTAAAAGCATGAAAAGTTAGGGATAAAATTTGGGCAAACTTGATTTTGAGCATGATAAATTAAATTGGATGGATTTGTATGCTTAATTGTGTTTGAATTGAAGATTGATTGGGTCAATTTCAAGAAAATTTGATTGGATCATTTTTTCCCCAAATTTCTACCTTGGCCGAATTTGATACATGATTTTAATGTCTTGAGATTTTTGATTTTTGACAATTGGATGTGTTGGAAATCATTTGGGATGATGATTTTATGTCGATTGCGGAATTAATTGGATTGAATTCGAATCGGATGTAAAATCCCCAAATTGCCAAGTATGTTATTTAGCATGAAATTGGGTAAAATGAATTTGAGCATGTAATTATGAAATTGGATGATTAAGTATGCTTGAATGTATTTTAATTGATGATTGGTTGGATCAATTTGATCAAATTTGGTTTGGAACAAATTTGCCCAAAATCTTATCTTGGCCGAGAGTTATGCCCCTTTGTGTTCTTGGTGAATTTTGATTTTTTGAAACATTGGATGTGTTGAAAATCATTAGGGTATATTGATTTAATGTCGAATTGGGTTTAATTGGATTGAAACAAATCGAACATGAAATTAACCCCATTGCCGAGAACAAAGTGAGCATGAATGGGTTTGATTTTAATCAAAATATGTTGGACATATGATGATGATAATGAGCATGATTAATTGTATGAATTGATGTTTTAGAAATGTTAATTTGGGTGATTAATCATGATATACACTTTAGGTAATTAAATTGCGAAATTGGATTTGTGTAATTTAATTAATTGGGCTAATTTTGGAAATTGAGCTTGAATTGTTGTTATTGGGCTTATTGGGCTTTGTTGTACAAAGTTTGTTTTAGGCAAAATTGGTTGGATCCAATTGGCCCAAAACCGCATCCATAAAGCCCAAATGCAACATAATGGACCTTTGTAATTTAATTGGGCCTAATGGGCCAAAATTAATTTAAAGGCTTATGGGGTAAATCCTGGATTGGACTTTGGTTGCGGGTTTGACCCGAGTTGACCAAAAGTCCATGCCTTAAGAAATTAATTAAAAGCCCATTGGACTTTAATTAAGTTGACGTTGGACGTTAATCGGGCTTTGAGACCCGTAACAATTAAATTTGGAATTTAATTCGTAAAAGGTTTATTAATAAAGTGTGATATTTAATTTGGAATTAAATAGTGAATTAGAATTAAATACATATTAAATTGGATTTAATTATGTAGTTTAATTTAATTCTAGAATTTGTGCTTTAAGTACTTATTCGTAAAAACGAGTTTGACTCGAGCAAAATCAAATCGTTGTTTGAACATTGGATGATCACATAATTATCAGATTAATTAATTTGATTAGATTGATTGATAGCATGCTCTTGAGTGAATACATGGTTGTGATGCATGAATAATGTATATCGGATGGATATTAGATGGGTGGGGCAATTTTAGAAATTGTTGTAATAAATTTGATTTATTAATTGGACCTGCTTGTCCAGCCTTATCACCTTCTATTCTTTGTATTCTCTTCTCACCTATTCCCCTCAATGTAAATGAGGTTTCTTTAGAAGTGTAGTGTAACGGGTAGAAGAAATATTTGTGCTAGCGGGAGAGAGAAAGTGAGAGATTTGATCTAGGATCAATGTGTAAAATATCCATCCGTATATCATTATTATTTTATCATATGCGCTTTATTATGTGTTTAGAATGCATGTTTAAGGGTGTATGATGATGAGACCTTAATAAAGATAATAAATTGGTTGCCAATTTGCACACGAAAAACCCTCATCAAATATCATGCGTTTTTCCTTCCATTGAGTGATTCTTGCTCAAGATCCTAGATTGGTATGGGTTGTTGGCCAAAGTCAAGCCCTTGTCTGTCGAATATGTGTTTGAATCACGAAGGCTTTGTTACATGTCAGTGTCTTGTCCAAGTTGTGGTTTGTTGGCCAAAGTCAAGACCACTTCTTGTCCATCGACATTGATTACGAAGCTTTCCATGGTCAATGGGTCGCGCTTGACTGGGATCATTAGGTTTGTTGTGCCAAAGCCAAGGCCTAGTTGATTCAGAGGAAAAAGGTTAGGTAATACATTGGATGTATTGGCATATATAAGATATATGTTTCGGACTTGGATGTCCCCCTACCGGATCTAGGAATTGGATTGGATCCAATCGATCTTAGAGATCTACCTAGTTAATTATCATACAATTTGTTGGCCAAAGTCAAGATTGTGTGATATTTAACGGGATCCTAGCCCACTAGGAAACACGGTTTCCCGAGTACTCGATAGAGGGTTGGAGGCTCGCCGAAAAATAGTGGGAGGCAAGAATTGAATTTGCAATACTCGTTCAATTACTCACCATACGCGCTCATTTAAATTATTTCGTCATTAGATTAAATGTTAGTTGGACTAATATTTAAATTGTTGTTTTATTTAACAGTTGGACTGTATTATAGTTGATTATATATAATTGGATTATATTAATCAATATATTTGAATTAATTAATTTCAGTTTACAGTTGATTTTATAATTGGATTATAATAATCAATGTAATTGAGGTTAATTAATTTAGATTATATTTGATTATATAGTTGGACTATTATAATCATTATAATAAATAGTTGATGAGTGGTATTTATATCACTATTTCCCACTCATTTAACTTAATATTTTGTATAGTTTCTTGAGTTTTGTGAACGTTTGGATGTGTTTTATTGTTATCTTGCAGATAAATAAGGTTTGGACAGCACTAGAGGCAATTTGGGGCAAAACCGGACAAAAATGCGTCAACAGGGATATTTTAGTCTTTTGCGCGTCGCGACGTCCATACCTTCAGCGTCGCGACGCCCAGCGTGAGCCGAATCTGCTAACGTGCGCCAGGTCAACGGTCAACCATTTGAAGAAGTTTGACTTTGCTAAAATGCGCCGTGCCACGTGTCACCATCACAGCCGATCTGCTAACATGCGCCGTGCCACGTGTCATCATCATATGCTGCCGACACTCAGACTTGACACGTGTCGCCTCATCATCAGCCATGTCAGCGGTCAAAGAGTCAACTTCACCATGTGTCACGCCACGTCATCAGCCACGTCACAAGGTCAACCAAGTCAATGTGCCACGTCAGCCTCAGCCAATCAGAACGTGACACGTGTCGCCACATGTCGCAATCCTATTGTGCCGACAGTTGATCTCAGCCGCCTTGCCACGTCATCGCCACGTCATCGCCATGTCAGCATGACGTCATCAATGACGTCATCACAATAATTGAGAATTAGCCGCCTTGACACGTGTCGCGTGAACAGTCAGCCGCCTTGCTACGTGTCGCCTCCTCATCGTGCCACGTCGACAGATCCAGCGTCGCGACGCTGAGGTCCTTGGCGTCACGACGCGCGAACAGTGTAAATTTTTCCTATAAATAGAGCGCGAAATTTCAGATTTCAGTACACCATTCCCTCTCTCTTATTTGATGTAAATAGGGAATTCTTCTCTCTCTAAGTTTCGTTTTTAATTTTTAGTTTTTACTTTTGTAATAATTTTAATTACTTTTTGTAATAATAGTAATCTACTTTCTTATTTTACAGTTTTTACTATTCACTATGAGGAGGTAACTTCCCTATGCTAGGGTGAAAGGTAATTATTTTACTATTGCTATTTAGATTAATCTCCCTTAAAAATAATATATTTACTATTTAAAATACTGATTAATAAAGGATACTGCTATATTGGTCGGTTGGCAATTCAATTTAATCTGGTTTAAACCTGACTAATCAAGGAAACCGCTATATTGGTCGGTTGGTAAATTTATTTTCTGTTAGTTTGAACCTGATTAATCAAGGATACCGCCAGATTGGTCGGTTGGTAAATTTATTTTGGTACCGCCTTTATGGCTGGATTATGGACAAATATTACCACCTATATGGCTGGTTGGACTTAATTTGACTTAATCAGGATACCGCCAGATTGGTCGGTTGGTAAAATAATATCACAAGTTTATATATTATTTTATGGGAGATATCTAAATTAGTAGTAGTAAAAGTAATTCCTTTTGCCTTAGCATTTTATTTCATTTGTAATTTACTTTTCAGCATTTTACTTACCGCAATTACTTTTCAGCATTTTCATTTTATGTCTTTTAAGTTTTTACTAGCCCTAGCTATGTGTCATAACTAAGTTAGTAATCTAGGGTTGTGATGAAATCCAATATCACCGGTTTATAAGGGTTAGATTATAATTTGGGTAATATAAAGATTTATTTATTGAGTCTTAATCTTAATGCTTTTTATTAACTGGCCACTAATAAATTTGATAAGGTAAACCTAAAATGAACTAGACATAGGGATTTTAGGTTTAAGACCTCAGACTCAATAACCCACGATCTTCATTGAGGATAGATAACCCTTTAATAGATTTCCTTACAGGAAAGGAATATACCTGTCGGGCGGGGGTAGCCATAATTGGAATTTAATCTTAATGAATCCAGATAATTTGGTTGACATAGACATATGGTTCAATTAGGTTAAATTGGATATTTGTAATTGACCATCGGAAGAGGCTTTTACATAATTTAGTGTTCCAGGTTAATAAATCAATATTTTACCCAACTATAAGATAATTACTTCATCTTTAAATAATATTGGAATAAATCACAACCCTAGATAGTTTTTAATATTGAATTTTCTTAAAATCAACCTTAAAACAATTTCATTTACTTGTCTATTTATAAATTTAGAATCGTCACCTTTTCAAATCAATCAAACAACCTGTTAGATACTAGTAATCATTTGACCTTATAAAAATTAATAGATAAGATTTTAAGTCCTCGTGGGATCGATACTTTTTATACTACTTGAATGATACGTACGCTTGCGTTATACGTGTGTGTTTACGCCGGTCAATAGTACCACAAATCGTTGATTAAATAGTTGGACTATTAGAATCAAGATAGATATGAAAGATTAGTGTTTAAGACATAATCCTGGGTGAAAATGTATTTAAACGACTTTAATTTTCAAATAGGGAATAAATTTTCAGGATGGTCCTGGAAACTAATTAGTTATTTTATTTGATAAAATAATATTATGCCTAAGTCCGGAATTAAGCAAATAAGTGGAACATGATATTTGGAATATTCATGTAATGATAACTTTAGTGCTTAATCCATAATACTTGTCATATAGACTCCTTAATTTCTTTATCAGAACTAAGGATTAGATTCTTAAAGTATGATATTGAAATTGAAGGATATTCAAAGATTAGATCTTAGAAGTACTTTTAAAATTGCAATAAATAATTCTTGGAGAATTAAAGACTATTCTCAAGGAGATAAAGTCAAAATTTTCAATTAGGCAAGTAGTGCAAGGCACACCTTACTCCAGTATTCTGGAAACCCGAGGCTTGGTCAAAGGCAACTGGAATATTGAAAATGACAAAGGCAAAATCATTATAGTCTTCTTGGAAGATAAATGACATATCCCAAAATGTCTTCACAATTGTGGCAAACGGAATCGCGAAGCGTAACTGTCGTTTGGACAAAGCAGACATGAAGGAATTGAAGACGAGCAAGGCTCTGACTTCAAATATGTTTGTCAAAATTATATTCATTACTAGTATTAAAATTGGATTTTAGATACTTAATATGGTACATAATAAATATATATTGATGTTCAGAATCTGCTATGAGCAGGATTAAAGAACTGTTATAATGTAACTAGTTTGACTAGATACATTATCTCTTTATCAGTGTTTAACCCACTGCGGGTGAACCTTTATATTTTAGAACACTAAAGTGTTTTATTATATAAGGATGATATTGAGATAAACACATTAGATGTGAATAACAGAATTTATATTTTGAATATAAATAAATCTCAAATATATATAATGACAAACAAATAGCTCAAAATGATTTGATCAGAAGAAACTAATTATGGCATTGTTGTCTGGGACACAATCGAACAAGACTCGTATATCCACACTTTCGAGGAGTGGGTACTCGGACTGTTTTGATTCCAATCAAATAAAGTCTACGAATCTAGTTTATTGGGCAATGTTCCTAAAACACTATTTACTTGGTAAAAGTGTAAAATGCCATCGATCTATTAGCCCTAGTTCATAATGAAGCAAGTGGGCCCATGTCTAGCTAGGCTAGATATGGATATGAATATTTCCTGACCTATACGGATGTGGCATCGCGTAATGGTTGTGTGTTTCTTTTGAAGAACACAAATCGGAAACTTTTAGAGTTTCGACATGAAATAGACAAATAGATCGACTATAGTATTATACCGTCACGGTAAGACCGTAATGGAAAATACTTAAGCAATAAGTTTCTTATATACTTGAAAGAGTATAGTATTCTTTCAAATGAGGACTCCTCCCGGAACACGTCAAAGTGACGGTGTGTCCGAACAGAGTAACCGGATTTTGTTGGACATGATTAGGTTAATCATGAGTCGCTCTGAGCTACCATTTCCTTCAACGGATAAGTTTTAACAGTGCAATAACTTATTTAGAATAAGGTTCCATAATACTCTGTTTGACAGATTACATATTAGATATGAACGGGAAAGAAACCGGGTTTCTCATTCCTGACCATTTGGGATGCTAGGCATATGTTTGGATAATACCAAACTAAAACCTAAATTGGATAAGTGCCAAATTGGTTATCCTAAAGTGTCATGAGTCCGAAATGGATTCCATGTATATCAACAAGTTTGGATACTAGTTGATGTACCATAAGACATTATGCCTATTGGTACTTTATAAGTCTTCAAGGAAGACATACATGGAAGGCAACATACCAATGTACTAAGCTAGGCTTGTAAAGAAAAGGTAGAGTTATCAACATTGTGTTGATTCCGACGAAACCTTTTACATGTTGCCATTGTAAATCCATTTGGATAATGCTTGCTAAAGCTGTGTATTTCATTTATGAAATATGACAGCTTAACGGAAAATCGCTTTCCTGAAAAGGAAACCTTTCGGAGGATGTTTATAACATCCTGTCGATTTTGTCGTACCATAACAAGCAAACAAGGTTTGCAGGTTATTCGATCCATGTTTGGATTGAAGCAAGCATAGATTCTTGGAATTATCGTTTTGATGTAATCATAAAGGAGTATGATTTAATTCAAAACAATATGATTCTTGTGTATATAAAAGGGTTAGTGGGAGTGCACTGACATGAATGTCATGTAAGATAATGATAATATGTCATTTCTTGGAAATGATATTCCCATAAAATAATCAGTGAAAGCTTGGCTTTCCTGATAACGACTATGAGTCGTAACAAAGTTACTATACAAAAGTATAACGGTACAGTGAGCTGGAAATCTTCCAAGCAAGATACTGTTGCCGGATAAACAACAAATGCGGATTATTGCTGCAGCTGAGGCAGCAATAGAAGCCATTTGGATCGATAATAAATCTAATTAGATTAGATATAGTTCTGTTAGCGGCTGAGCTAGGCGTCAGCACAGGCTAAGGAATTAATGGTCTCATCGACAATCCAGATATATACTTCTATATTCATCTGATTCGTTCGGATCATACATCGTGGCGATGTGGTGATCGTATAAATCGCGTCAGACGATAATCATGGAAATCCGCTGACGAAAAACCTTTTCTCAGCAATTTGAGCAAACCGTACATAGTTCGAGTGTTAGACACTCGAGTGACTGGCTATGTGCCAAGTGGGAGATTGTTGGATAATATGACCCATAGCGTCACTATTTGTACAGATCACGATGTTGTTGTACAAATTAACTATGTGACAAAGGAGATTGCACTCTTATCATTTGTGATTAGATCACCTTAGATGTATAAATGATTAAACGTCCCTATGATTTATTCCTGGACGGAGAATGATATGAGACAGTATCAGTCCACGAAGGATTAATCATTAAATATCCCTAGCCGGAGTATTATCGAGACAGGACATCGATAATGCGGAATAGGCTAGTATTGCACTTGTGCGCGTTGTGAGGGCACAACGGCATAGTTCTCATATAATTAAGTATTGGATACTTATGCAAGTGCGATAGGAGGTTGTGTTTCACCGATGGTACGGGAAACAGCTTCGCTCTGCATAGACCCCTCGGAATCCCATTGGTATTATGACTATGTGTCTATGGGAGTCCGACATCAGGGTAGGTGTATTTGGTCTTAACCTGAGACTTGCACCGCTAATGCTTACGACAATCAATATAATTTAGTTGAGGTCGTCTAGGACTCTAACCGGTTCTGTGTACGCCAACTGCTGGGTATATTGAGAATCGTAGAGTATTGGGTGTGATGTCAAGACGGAAGTATCACTTCAGTCATAGTGGAGATGATGTCACGCAGGATACAGTACTAGTGCTCTTGAGTGTTGCGCAACCATCGGGATATTATGACTAGGTCATGCATATCCGATTATAGAGACTAGTTACCAGACATCCGACATGTGCTTCGGACGGGGCAGACACTTATCCAGCCCCAGCCCTAGCACGTGACTATCCGATACTAGGCCGATATACACAATACTTGGTATACTACGCTTGATACAGATCTTAAATATTCTTAGATGGATATGACCGGAGAATTGGGTAGACTTTGTGCTTTGCTAGAAGCCGATCGTGTCTCGTAAATCCGTAGAACGTAGTACTTGGTACGTACGTGATTCGGATACTCCGACGACCGTATTTACTACCGAATTATCCGGGGATCTCATGGGTCGCTTCCCAAAGATTCACCGATGACGTATGACTCGCACTTATATTAATCTGGGATTAATAAGATGAGAGAGAAAATTAATCTGGGATTAATTACAGAGATATTTTATCTGGGATAAAATATCAATTTAAAGAGAGAGAATGATTAATTTGGAATTAATCGATTAATTAATATATTTGATATATTAAACGAAATTGGATTTCGACGCGGAATTAAAATTAGATTTTAATTCGAGCGAGCGAATTAATTTAGAAATAATTCGTTAGCGACGTGAATAGTGATTTCGCTAGGCGTAATCATTTAATCACGACGCGACGGAAAATTCGTTAATTTGGAATTAGCGAAACCGAGCCCGAGATTATTTACGAGCGCATTCGCATTTCGAATTCGAGCGCGGCTCGTCAAATCAAGTGTCAAATCGCTAGTCGCATCTAGCGTCACATCAAGCGTCAAATCATGTCACTTTGAGTGATGTGACAATTGATTAGATTGATTGATTGAAGAGACTTGATGTGAGTGGTTGGAAAACAACTTTTTGAAAGTTGATAGAAATATAATTTATTTTATTTGGTTTGACTTTTGGTTGCCAAAAGTTTTGTATTTGCTTTTATTATTTGTAGAAAATATATAAAAGCAAATTAAAACCAATTTTCCAACACACTTTTCATTTCTCTCTCTCACAATTTCTCTCCATTTCTCACGCCCTTTGAGGGCTGATTTCTTCTTCAAATTGGGCAGTGAACTGCCGAGCAAACCAAGAGGAAAAAGGGAAGCAAGTGTGATTTTGTGGCAAAATCGAGAGTGCTAGCACACTCCGGGATCAATGCGAAGGTGATAAGGGAAGTATACCCATGAGCCGGGAAGCCAAATGTTGAAGCTTGGAGCTTCAAATCTTGAAGATAAGGGGCGAATTACACTGTTCACAGCAGCCCACTGCCGCCCAAACCAGTGTGCAGAATTTCATTTTTGTTGCACAAATCATCGCTTAACCGCTCGATGTAAGTATTCCGCACTTCCGTCGTTGTATTCACTTATGATTCATGCTTGAGTTTTGATCTTGGGACCTATAAAAACGCCAACATTATGCAACATGAATCAGAATCCCTCTGTGAAGCTTGGGAAAGGTACAAGGATTTGCTCAGAAACTGTCCTCATAATGAGATTGCAAAGTGGCTACAAGTCCAAACTTTCTATAATGGACATTCTGGACTGTTGAGAACCAGAATTGATGCTACTGTTGGAGGCGCTTTGATGGAAAAAATAGAAGATCAGGCTTGGGACCTAATTGAAGAAATGGCCAACAATAATTCTTTGTGGCCAACAGAAAGAATCATGATTCAACGAATAGCGGGGATATATGAAGTTGGAGCCAACACAGCAGTGAATGCCAAGCTGGATCAGATAAGCAAATTCATGGAAACTCTTAGCATGCAAGGCAATATTGGATCCACAAGCTCACTATATGGAGGAGCACCAGAGACAAACCAACATGAAGAGACGGTGAATTATGTCAACAATTTCAACAGACAGGGGAACAATCTATATTCCAATATCTACAACCCAGGGTGGAGGAATCATCCTAATTTCACATGGAGTAACAATTCTGGGAAAAAGAACAATCCACCACCTTATTCCAATAGCAAAACAAAGTCCAGGAGTATGAAAAAGAACCATGAATAACAGAAGTGTTGGCCCAGTCAAAAAAGCAAGAATCAAAATACGATGCTTTAGCATCTATGGTTCAAAATCAAGTAGCATTGAATCAAAGCCATTCAGCTTCTATTAAAGCACTGGAGAATCAAATGGGACAATTGGTCAATGCTCAGAGTTACAGGCCACAAGGAAATCTTCCCAGCAACACAAAACCAAATCCAAGGAACATATGGAATGAGTAATGTCAAGCCATTACTTTGAAAAGAGGTACTGAAATCAACAAAGATGTTGGAATCAAGGCATCCATTGAGGAAGTTCCAAAAGAAGCAGTTCCACAGATGGAGGAAAAAGAAGCAAAGGAAAAAGATCAAGAAAGAATCACTCAACCCCCACCTTTTCCACAGCGTCTCCAGAAAAATAAACTAGACAAGCAGTTTGCTCGATTCCTGAAGGTCTTCAAAAAGATGCATATCAACATTCCATTTGCAGAAGCGTTGGAAGAAATGCCCAGGTATGTCAAATTCATGAAAGACATTCTATCACAAAAGTAAAGATTTGGAGATTATGAGACAATAGCATTAACAGAAGAATGCAGTGCCATTATTCAGAGGAAACTTCTCCCAAAGTTGAAAGATCCTGACAGTTTCACTTTCCTATGCACCATTGGAGAACATTACATCGGTAAAGCTTTGTGTGATTCAGGTGCTAATGTTAATTTGATGCCTTTTCGATTTACAGGAAACTGCAAATTGGAGAAGCAATGCCCACCTCAGTCTCTCTGCAACTTGTTGATAAAATGCTCGCTTTTCTGAGAGGTGTAGTTGAAGACGTGCTGGTCAAAGTCGACAAACTCATTCTCCCAGCAGATTTCATTATCCTTGACATGGAAGAAGACAAAGATGTACCTATCATCCTTAGGAGACCATTTTTAGCTACAGGTCGAACTGTTATTGATGTACAAAAAGGAGAACTAACCATGAAAATACAGGACCAAGAAGTTACCTTCAATGTTTTCAAAGCCATGAAATTCCCGAGCAATGAAAAGGAATAGGAATGTTTCAGAATTGATGTTGTAGATACTATCATCCAGGATACTGATGCAATACCACCTCCCATAGATAAACTTGAAGCTTGCATCATGACTAACAACGAGCTAGATGCTGAAATTCTAGAATGTATCAACTATCTTGACATACCATTTCACTTCAAATCGACACCATAGGTGGAAAGTTTGTAACTACCAAAAAATGAGTGAATCAAGCCCTCAATTGAAGAACCACCGCATCTGGAGCTAAAACTACTTCTCAGTCATCTCAAGTATGCATTCTTAGGAAACTCTTCTGAATTACCTGTGATTATTTCTTCGTCGCTAACATTGGAATAAGAAGAAAAGTTGATGAGAGTGTTATGAGAACACAAGAAAGCCATTGGCTGGACTATAGCAGATATTCGAGGCATTAGTCCATCATTTTCCATGTAGAAAATTCTGATGAACAACGAGCACAAACCCACAGTGGAGCATCAATGAATACTCAATCCAATCATGAAGGAGGTCATGAAGAAAGAAATTATCAAATGGTTGGATGCTGGCATCATCTACCATATCTCTGACAGCACTTGGGTGAGTCCTATATAGTGTGTGCCAAAGAAAGGAGGAATTACTGAAGTCAAAAATGAAAAGAATGAGCTGATTCCAACAAGAACGGTGACTGGATGGAGAGTATGCATGGACTACAGAAAGCTGAAGAAAGCAACAAGGAAATATCATTTTCCGCTGCCATTCATTGATCAGTGTTAGACAAATTGGCGGGACATGAGTTCTATTGTTTTCTGGATGGATACTTGGGGTACAATCAGATCGTCATCACCCAAGAAGATCAGGAGAAAACCATTTTTACATGTCTGTATGATACTTTTGCTTTCCGCAGGATGCCATTTGGATTATTTAATGCCCCTGCCATATTTCAACGTTGCATGATGGACATTTTCTCAGACATGCTGGAACAAAGTATGGAGGTTTTCATGGATGACTTATCTATTTTTGGAGATTCTTTCGACCACTACTTGCAAAATCTGGAACAAGTGTTTCAAAGATGCGAAGATACCAACCTGGTACTTAACTGGGAGAAATACCACTTTATGGTGTAGGAAGGCATTGTCCTGGGACATCGGATCTCACAAAAAGGAATCGAGGTAGACAAAGTAAAGATCGAAACAATAGAAAAACTACCTCTACCAACATCTGTCAAAGGGATTCGGAGTTCTCTCGGACATGTAGGCTTTTACAGAAGATTTATCAAAGACTTCTCAAAGATTGATAAACCTCTGTGCAATCTTCTGGGGAAAGACATGTAGGTTTCTATTATTAGTCCCAAAAAAAGTATAAGCCAAAGAAACACACAAATTTATACATGCAAAGCTTGAAGCATGGCGGAATCATACTTACAAAGCTTGTGACGAAAATTGATGAAGAGAATCCTTGAGTCTTCAAGGTGGAAACTTTCGGCCAAGAGCAAGAGGGAGAGAAGCTTCAAGTCTTCTAGTATTCCAAGCTCCAAGGTTGTTTCCCTATCACCTCCTTTGATCCTTCATTGTGCTAGCAAAAATGGAGAAATGAAAAACAATTTTTCTGCCTTGTGGAAGCTCACGGCGTGAGCAAGAAGAAGAAGAGGGAGAGAGGCTTTTGGTTTTTCTTTTTCACTTTTTTTTTATATATCAAAAATGTGAAATGATGATGATAACAATTACCAAAATATTTTGGTAAAAAACCCTTCAAAAACCGTGAAAAAAGTTTTCCCTCCCAAAAGCCATTAAATGGCCTCACCAACTTACATTGAGAATAGTGACAATGTATCATCCCATAAAGGTGACTAGAAACATCCATCAACTAGTCGTGTCAAGTGATGAGACTTCGCGATGTGATTTGCGGGTCCCACTCGTTTCAAAATACGAATGTGTCCGCAAACACTTTCAGGCTCGGTTTTGCTAATTCCGAATTAACGAATTTCCGTCGCGACGTGAATTAAATAATTACGCCTAGCAAAATTACTATTCACATCGCTAACGAATTAATTCTAAATTAATTCGTTTGCCCGAATTAAAATCCGATTTTAATTCCGCGTCGAAATCTAATTTCGTTTAATATATCGAATATATTATTTTATCGATTAATTCCAAATTAATCGTTCTCTCTCCTAATTAGGCATTTTATCCAAGATAAAGTTTCTACGTAATTAATCCAAGATTAATAAAGTTCGAAACAAACATCATAGGTGAATCTTCAGGAAGCGACCCAAGAGATCTCCGGATATGTTGGCAGTAAATACGGTCGTCGGATAATCCGAACACATACGTACCTCGTACTACGTTTTTACCGATTTACAAGACAAGGTTGGCTTCTAGAAAAGCGCCATGCCTACCCAATTCTCCAGAAATATTCTTATTGGAATATTAGATCTTTATCAAGCGTAGTATACCGTAGTATCGCGTACATCGATCCAGTATCGGACGATCACATGTTAGGCCTGGGGCTGGAAATGTGTTTGCCCCGTACGAAAAAACATATATCGGACATCAAACAACTAGTCTCTTTAAATCGGACAATCCTGACCTAGTCATATTGTCCCGACGGTTGCAACCTTTTATAGAGTACTAGTTCTGTATTCAGTGTGATCATCATCTCCATATATGTCTGAAGTGATACTTCCATCTTGACATCACATCCAGTACACTACGATTCCCGATAAACCCAGAAGAGGCGTACACAGAACTGGTTAAAGCCCCGAACCACCAAAACCAAAGTTTACCGATTGTCGCAAGTATTAGCGATGCAAGTCTTAGGTTAAGACCATATAACCTACCCTGATGCGGCCTCCCATAGACACGCAGACATACTACCAATGGGATTCCGCGGGGTCTATCCAGAGCAAAGCTGTTTTCCGTACCATCGGTAAAACACAACCTCCTATCGCACTTGCATAAGTATCCAATACTTAAATATATGAGAACTATGCCGTTGTGCCATCACAACTCGCACAAGTACAATACTAGTCTATTCCGCATTATCGATGTCTGATCTCGATAATACTCGACTAGGGATATTTAATGATTAAACCTTTTATATTGATACTGTCTCATATCATCTCAATACGGAACTAATCATATGGACTTTTTCCATTAATATATCAAAGTAAATAAATTTACAAAACGGTAAAAGGCAATTTCATTATCACATAGTTGATTTTGTACAATAATACAATATCATTTACAAAACAGTGACGCTATGGGTCATAATGTCTAACAATCTCCCACTTGGCCTATAGCCAGTCACTCAAGCATCTAATACCTGAACTATGTATATGTCGTTCAAACACATGATGAAGAACAGCCTTCGTCAGCGGATCTGCAATGTTGTCATCCGATGCGACCTTCTCGACTTTTACATCGCCACGATGTATAATCTGCCGAATCAGATGGTAACGCCGAAGAACATGCTTGGATCGTTGATGAGACCTTGGTTCCTTAGCTTGTGCTATAGCCCTGTTATTGTCACAATACAATGGCACGGGCTCAGCTGCTAAAGGAACTACTCCTAATCCGATTAGGAATTTTCGGATCCAAACTGCCTCCTTTGCTGTTTCCGACGCAGCGATATACTCCGCTTCTGTTGTTGAATCGGCAACAGTATCTTGCTTGGAAGATTTCCAGCTCACTGCTCCGTTATTCAAACAAAAAATGTACCCCGATTGCGACTTGAAGTCGTCCTTGTCGGTTTGGAAACTTGCATCGGTGTACCCAGACACCTCAAGTTCTCCACCTCCATAAATAAGAAAGCATCCTTAGTTCATCTAAGATACTTAAGGATATTTTTAACTGCCATCCAGTGACCTTCACCTGGATCGGCCTGAAAGCGACTGCACATGCTCAAAGCATATGACACATCAGATCGCGTACATATCATGGCATACATGATCGATCCGACTGCCGAGGCGAACGGTATCCGACTCATGTTATCTCTCTCTTCTTAGTCTTAGGACACATGTCCTTAGACAGAAGGATACCACGTGACATTGGCATCAATCCTTTCTTGGATTGATCCATGTTGAATCGCTTCAATACTTTGTCAATATATGTACTCTGGGAGAGTCCAAGCAGCTTTCTAGATCTATCCCGGTAGATCTTTATTCCTAGAATAAAGGCTGCTTCTCCCAGATCTTTCATGGAGAATTTTAATGAAAGCCAAGCTTTCACCGACGTTAGCATGGGAATGTCATTGCCTATAAGCAATACGTCGTCGACATAAAGGACAATAAAAGTCAGTGCTCTCCCACTAACCTTCTTGTATACACAAGGGTCATCAGCGTTTTGTACGAAATCATATTCTTTTATGATCTCATCAAAACGCTGATTCCATGACCTTGATGCTTGCTTCAATCCATAAATGGATCGAATTAACTTACAAACCTTGTTTGCAAGTATAGGTACGATAAAACCGTCAGGCTGTTGCATATAAACATCCTCTAAAAGGTTTCCGTTAAGGAAAGCGGTTTTAACGTCCATCTGCCATATCTCGTAATCGAAATATGCAGCTATTGCAAGCATTATCCGAATGGATTTAATCATGGCAACGGGTGAGAAAGTTTCGTCATAATCAATACCATATTGTTGACGATACCCCTTTGCTACAAGCCTAGCTTTGTACGTTTGTACGTTGCCATCCATGTCGGTCTTCTTCTTGAAGATCCATCTGCATCCAATAGGCATTACGCCTTCTGGTGCATCAACCAGTGTCCAAACTTGGTTGGCGTACATGGAATCCATCTCGGACTTCATGGCTTCTTGCCATAAAGCGGAATCAATATTCTGTATTACTTCCTCATACGTAGTCGGTTCATTATCCTCAATAAGATTAATATCTACATGAGGCGAGATCAGGAACACATACCTCTCAGGTACCTTCCTGACTCTCTCCGACCTACGCGGTCCTTGTGTATATGAAGATTGTGGTACAGACTCATCCTGGATGGTCTGTTTATGTTCCGTCATTGATTCATTGCCAGGAACAGTATCACTACGATTTTCGAGCTCCTCTCCACTTTTCTCCCACTTACCACTGCATCTAGGAATTCCTTCTCAAGGAAAAATGCATGTAGAGCAACAAATACTTTGTTCTCTTGTGGGTGATAGAAGTAATATCCTTTGGTTTCCTTAGGATATCCCACGAAAAGGCATTTATCTGATTTGGGTTCTAGTTTGGTACCTTCCAAACGTTTAACATATGCCCAGCATCCCCAAATCTTCAGGAAAGAGAAACCTGGTTTCCTCCCTGTCCATATCTCATATGGAGTCTGTTCAACAGACTTTGACGGAATCTTATTCAAAATAAGTAAAGCACTATTTAATGCGTATCCCCAGAAGGATATAGGTAGCTCAGTGCGACTCATCATCGACCTTACCATGTCTAACAAGGTACGATTTCTCCGTTCAGACACACCGTTTAATTGCGGTGTTCCAGGAGGAGTCCACTGTGAAAGAATACCATATTCTTTCAAGTAATCTTGAAACTCATAACTTAAGTATTCGCCACCACGGTCCGACCGCAGTGTCTTAATACTCTTGCCTGTTTTAATTTCTCAAAAGTTTCCGACTTGTGTCTCATTAGATACACATAACCATAACGAGATGCATCATCCGTAAAGGTTACGAAGTAATGATATCCACCTCTAGCCTGGCTAGACATGGGCCCACATACGTCGCTATGAACGAGGGCTAACAGTTCTGTGGCATGTTCACCTTTACCACTAAAAGGTGATTTAGGCATTTTGCCTAAAAGACAAGATTCGCAGACAACATATGAATTAAGATAAAATCCGTCCAAGTACCCACTCTTCGAAAGTGTGGATATGCGAGTCTTGTTAATGTGTCCTAGACGACAATGCCACATGTAAGCTTCATCTTTTAGATTACTCCTTTTGAGCCTTTTGTTTGTTATTTTATGTTTAGGAGATTCATTATATTCAAAATATAAAGGCCATTATTTGCAACAGCAGTGCAAATTTCTGCATCATTTTTATATAAATAACACCCAGTGCTTCTAAATACAAAAGTGTATCCATGCTGGGTTAACAAAGATACAGATATGATATTCCTAGTCAAACTAGGTATATAATAACAGTTCAAAAGTTTAAGCACATACCCCGAGGGCAATTCCAAAACGAAAGTCCCTACAGCCAAAACAGCAACTGGAGTTCCGTTTCCGACTCGTAGATCAATCTCCCCTGAAGCCAGCATCCTGCTATTCTGCAGATCCTGCTATTCTGCTCCTGCAAATCAGTACATATATGAGCAGCACAACCAGAATCAAAAATCCAATTTTTAAAACTAGAAGTAGTCATATTTATCTCAATAACAAACATACCAGAGGCTAGTGCCTTGTCTGCCTTGATATCCTCCCTATGTCCCTTGCCCATTCGGCAGTCACGTTTCCAGTGACCCTTCTTGCCGCAGTTGAGGTAGACATCTTGAGACTTGTCCCTTGGCTTCCCAGAAGCTTTTGTCAACTTGCCTTTACCCTTTTTCTTATGTTTCTTCTTCCTCACCCCTCCAGTAGCTTTGGGCCCAGCCCTTGGCCTGTGAGAGGTCGATGCATAGTGCGCCTCGCGCTTGCCCCTTTTTGGAGTTCTTTTTCAGACTCCTTCAAGATGGATAACAGCTCTCCAAGAGAGTCATCCGTGTCCATCAACTTATAGTTGATTATGATTTGTTTCCAAGAATCAGGAAGTGACTGTAAGATCAAATCTACGGTCAGCTCAGCCTCCAAGACTATTCCCATATTGGCCAACTCATCAATATCGGCGATCATTTGAGCCCCGTGGGCCTCAACTGATGCGCCTTCAGTCATTCGGGCGCGGAAGAGTTTCTTCACCAACTCGTACCTCTCCATCCGTTTGTTGGTGCGGTGGAGATCTCTCAGTCTAGCCATCATGTTATAAGGATCCAAGTCCTTATTCTGGCGACGAAAGTGCTGAGTCATCGAAGCTAACATAATTGCCTGAGCAGTGTCACAATCATCGCTGTGAGTTTTCCATAACTCCAGCTCAAGTGGGTCAGTGGGCTTAGGCGGGAGAGGTATCTGTATAGTGTACAACATCCTCTCAGCCCCAAGGACTATCCTTAGGTTCATTTCCCAATCAGCGAAGTTTGTGCCCTTAAAGACATTGTCACCCATGATGATGTCTCGGACATTTCCCTTGCTTGCCATCTCAACTACGATAGTCCAACTATCTAGTTAACGATAAAATGGGTACAGTCAAACTGTCACAAAAAAAAAAACAATGTATTAGTCCAACTAATTTTAATAAATAGACGAAATAATTTTGAAAGACGCGTAAGGCTAAGTATCTGAACGAAATTACAAATTCAATACTAGCCTCCCACTATTTTCATCAAGTCTCTAACCCTCTGTTGAGAACTCGGGAAATCCTATTTCCTAGTGGGCTAGGATCCCGTTAAATAACACACAACCTTGACTTTGGCCAACAAATTGTATGCTATTTAACTAGGTAGATCTCAAAGATCAATTGGATCCCATCCAATTCCTAGATCCGGTTAGGTGGACATCCAAATCCAAAACATATGTACATTACTTATGCCAATGTATCTAATACATTTTCCTAACCATATCCTCCGAATCATCTAGGCCTTGGCTTTGGCACAACAAACCTAATGATTCCAGTTAAGCGGGACCCATTGACAAGGAAAGTTTCGTAATCAATGTCGTTGGACAAGAAGTGATCTTGACTTTGGCCAACAAATCACAACTTGGACAAGACACCGATGTGGAACAAAACTCTCATGATTCATGTACATCCTCAATTGACAAAGGTCTTGACTTTGGCCAACAAACCAATGCCAATTTTGGATCTTGAACAAGAATCATTCAATGGAAGGATAATCGCTTAATATAAATTGAGGGATTTTTGCGTAATTGGCAACCAATTTATTATCTTTGTTAGGTCTCATCATCATACACCCTTAAGCATGCTTCTAAAACATCATAAAGTGCGTAAAGTAAATTAATAGTGATATACGGATGGATATATAAAACAACTTGTTCCTAGAACAAATCACTCCCTTTCATCTCCCCGCTCCCTAGCAATATTCTACTTCTACCCAATTACATAATACAATAAGAGAAACCTCATATACATTGAGGGGAATTAGGTGAGAAGAGAATACAAAGAGATAAAAGAGATAAGGCTGGACACGCAGGTCCAATTTATAAATTCTAAATTTACAATAATTTCTAAAATTACCCTTTCCCTTCTAATATCCATCCGATATACACTATTCATTCATCACATACATATATATTCAATCAAGACATGCTATACAACCAATCAAATCCAATTAATTAGTCTTTGTTTAAGTGATCATCCAATGTTCAAACAACGGTTTGATTTTGCGCGAGTCCAACTCATTTGAGAATAAGTAAATAAGGTACGAATTCATGAATTATATCGAACTACTCGTTAAATCCAATTTAAGTCGTATTCAATACTAATCAATTTATTTAATTCCAAATTAAATGTTTACATTTTAATGTGCTTTTAAAGACTTAGATTCTAAATCTAATCTAATTGGGTCTCCAAGCCCAACTAACATCCAATGTTTGTTTAATTAAAGTCCGATGGGCTTTCAATTGATTTATTAAGGCTTGGGCTTTGGTCAATGTGGGTCAAACCCAATTACCAAGCCCAAATAAGGAATCACCCTTAAATGCCATAAAATCAATTTCAAGCCCATAAGGCCCAATTAAACAATAAAGCCCATTTTACTATATTTGGACTTAATGGAATGATTTAAGCCCAAATTGGATCCAATCCTTTTGGCCCAAATCTACTTGGCCCAACTAAGCCCATTATGCCCAAATATATAATAATACAAGCCCAATTTTACAATTAAGCCCATTAATTAAATTTTAATATTCCAAATTTTAAAATTCAATTAATTAAAGTGTAAATCCATGATTAATTCATTAAACCAAATATTTCCAAAACACCAATTTAATTTATTAATCATCACTTGTTCAAAACACATGTCCAACATTTATTTGAACAAAAATCAAGTCCTTTAACATGTCATATTGCATTCGGCCAAGAGGGATTTTTTTTTTTGGTTCGATTTGTTTTTCAATCCGATTGAATCACTAATTTAAGTCCCGTATACGTATTAAGTCATCTAATGAACTTGTAAACAGAAAATTACAATCCAGTGCAAGGACCTCCACATTCGGCCAAAGCAACCATTTTGGGGAAAAATCATCCAATGCATTTTTCTCAAAATTGATCATGTATAATATCATATAACATACATATAAGCATACTTTATCATTAATTTCACAAGAACAGCTTCAATCAATTTTCCCCAAATTAACCCTAATGTATTTCATGCTTAAACATGGCTCCATGATACCATTGTAGGTTTCTATTATTAGTCCCAAAGAAAGTATAAGCCAATGAAGCACACAAATTTATACATGCAAAGCTTGAAGCATGGCGGAATCATACTTACAAAGCTTGTGACGAAAATTGATGAAGAGAATCCTTGAGTCTTCAAGGTGGAAACTTTCGGCTAAGAGCAAGAGGGAGAGAAGCTTCAAGTCTTCTAGTATTCCAAGCTCCAAGGTTGTTTCCCTATCACCTCCTTTGATCCCTCATTGTGCTAGCAAAAATGGAGAAATGAAAAACAATTTTTCTGCCTTGTGGAAGCTCACGGCGTGAGCAAGAAGAAGAAGAGGGAGAGAGGCTTTTGGTTTTTCTTTTTCACTTTTTTTTATATATCAAAAACGTGAAATGATGATGATAACAATTACCAAAATATTTTGGTAAAAAACCCTTCAAAAACCGTGAAAAAGTTTTCCCTCCCAAAAGCCATTAAATGGCCTCACCAACTTACATTGAGAATAGTGACAATGTATCATCCCATAAAGGTGACTAGATACATCCATCAACTAGTCGTGTCAAGTGATGAGACTTCGCGATGTGATTTGCGGGTCCCACTCGTTTCAAAATACGAATATGTCCGCAAACACTTTCGGGCTCGGTTTCGCTAATTCTGAATTAACGAATTTCCGTCGAGACGTGAATTAAATAATTACGCCTAGCGAAATTACTATTCACATCGCTAACGAATTAATTCTAAATTAATTCGTTTGCCCGAATTAAAATCCGATTTTAATTCCGCGTCGAAATCTAATTTCGTTTAATATATCGAATATATTATTTTATCGATTAATTCCAAATTAATCGTTCTCTCTCCTAATTAGGCATTTTATCCAAGATAAAGTTTCTCCGTATTAATCCAAGATTAATAAAGTTCGAATCAAACATCATAGGTGAATCTTCAGGAAGCGACCCAAGAGATCTCCGGATATGTTGGCAGTAAATACGGTCGTCGGATAATCCGAACACGTACGTACCTCGTACTACGTTTTTACCGATTTACAAGACAAGGTTGGCTTCTAGCAAAGCGCCATGCCTACCCAATTCTCCAGAAATATTCTTATTGGAATATTAGATCTTTATCAAGCGTAGTATACCGTAGTATCGCGTACATCGATCCAGTATCGGACGATCACATGTTAGTCCTAGGGCTGGAAATGTGTCTGCCCCGTACGAAACATATATCGGACATCAAACAACTAGTCTCTTTAAATCGGACAATCCTGACCTAGTCATATTGTCCCGACGGTTGCAAACTTTTATAGAGTACTAGTTCTGTATCCAGTAAGATCATCATCTCCATATGTCTGAAGTGATACTTCCATCTTGACATCACATCCAGCATACTACGATTCCCGATAAACCCAGAAAAGACATACACAGAACCGGTTAAAGCCCCGAACCACCAAAACCAAAGTTTACCGATTGTCGCAAGTACTAGCGATGCAAGTCTTAGGTTAAGACCATATACACCTACCCTGATGCGGCCTCCCATAGACACGCAGACATACTACCAATGGGATTCCGCGGGGTCTATCCAGAGTGAAGCTGTTTTCCGTACCATCGGTAAAACACAACCTCCTATCGCACTTGCATAAGTATCCAATACTTAAATATATGAGAACTATGTCGTTGTGCCATCACAACTCGCACAAGTGCAATACTAGTCTATTCCGCATTATCGATGTCCGATCTCGATAATACTCCGACTATGGATATTTAATGATTAAACCTTTTATATTGATACTGTCTCATATCATCTCAATACGGAACTAATCATATGGACTTTTGCCATTAATATATCAAAGTAAATAATTTTACAAAACGGCAAAAGGCAATTTCATTATCACATAGTTGATTTTGTACAATAATACAATATCATTTACAAAACAGTGACGTTATGGGTCATAATGTCTAACAAGACATGCCTTTCAACTTCACCAAAGAATGCCAAGAAGCTTTTGAGATCTTGTAACAGATGATGGTCTCTGCCCCCATCACAGTAGCACCAGACTGGACTCTTCCATTTGAGGTGATGTGCGATGCTAGTGATTTTACTGTAGGTGCAGTTTTGGGACACCGCAAAGCAAAAATTTTCCACACCATTTACTACTCTAGCAGAATTTTGAATAAAGCTCAAATCAACTACACAACCACTGAAAAGGAGTTACTCGCAGTTGTGTTGCTTTTGACAAATTCCTCTCCTATCTGTTGAGTCCCAAAGTGGTGGTTTACACAAATCTTTCAGCAATCGAATATTTGATCGCAAAGAATGATGTCAAACCTAGATTGATCCATTGGATGCTTCTATTGGAAGAATTTGACATAAAAATAAGAGACAGGAAAGGGACAGAAAACCAAGTGACAGATCATTTATCGAGGCTCGAGAATGGAGAAACAGCTGGCAATGAACTTACAATCAAATAAACTTTTCCAGATGAACAGTTGTTTGCCATGAAACAGCAGGATGTCCATTGGTATGCTGACTATGCCAACTACATAGTATCGAAAAAAATGGCCATTGGAATGGACACATCAGTAACGAAAGAAGTTCTTCAAAGAAGTTAAGCACTATGTCTGGGATGAGCCATACCTGTTCAAACATTGTCTTGATCAATTACTGAGACGTTGTGTTCCACAGGAGGAGGTCAATAGTGTCTTGCAGCATTGTCATTCATCACTATACGGCAGACACTTCAGCGGAAAGATGCTTACTTATTTGCTCTTCAATCTGACAGGTGCCAGAGAACATGAAATATTTCGAGGAGAAATGAAGGACCTCTGCAAAACATTCTGGAAGTTGAGATATTTGATGTATGGGGTATTGATTTTATGGGACCCTTTGTTCCATCATTCGAAAACCTGTACATACTAGTTGCAGTAGACTATGTCTCCAAATGGGTTGAAGCAATAGCACTACGATCAAATGATTCAAAAGTGGTGATAAAATTCTTTAAAAATAATATTTTCACTCGCTTCGGAACACCTCGGGCAATTGTCAGTGATGGAGGCACACATTTCTATAATAGATACTTCGATGCACTCCTATCCAAATACGGAATTACTCATAAAGTTGCCACTGCCTACCATCCACAGTCAAATGGACAGGTTGAAGTTTCAAACATGGAGATCAAAAGAATCTTGGAGAGAACCATTGGATCAACAAGGAAGGACTGGTATGAAAAATTGGATGACGCATTATTGGCCTACCAGATAGCTTACAAGACACCCATTGGTATGTCCCTATATCGAATGGTGTTTGGGAAAGCATGCCATCTACCAGTGGATCTTGAACACAAAGCGTATTGGGCACTGAAGAAGTTAAATCTTGATCTACAAGCAGTAGGAGAAAAAAGGCTCCACCAACTCAACGAATTTGAGGAATTTCGCCTATATGCATATGAGAATGCCAAACTGTACAAAGAAAAGATGAAGAAATGGCATGATAAAAAAATAGTATGCAGACAACTAGATCCAGGGCAGCAGGTGTTGTTATACGATTTACGGTTGAAACTTTTCCTTGAAAAGCTGAAATCATAGTGGTCAGGTCCATTTGTGATTACTCAAGTGTTACCCTACGGAGTTTTTGAGATATACAACCCGAAGTCCAACAATACATTCAGGGTAACAGCCAGCTTGTCAAGCACTACTAGGGAGAATCATTTCAGCGACAAAATGAAAGTGTCACACTTTCAGATCCAGCCTAACGTTCAGGCAGTCATCTCTAGCTGACGACGTTAAACTTAGCGCTAGCTGGGAGGAAACTCATGCAATTTGTGTATTTATTCAGATTTGGTGTGTTTTATTTATGTGTGTTAAATTTGTGTAGGTAAAGTGACATTTCAGAATGGAAGAAGTTCTCGCAAATCTTCACAAACAATTTCCTTCTCTTCCTCAAAACTCTCTGATGAAGATCTACAAAGCTCGCATGGAACGAATGAGAATTCTGATTATCAAAGGTATTCCTAATGATATTCGTTGGATTATTGAAGCACGGGTCCGATTGGCAGGTGAGTCTTCTGACTCTTTTGTTTCATATCTGTCTGGTTTAGGAAGAAGCACCTATGCTAAAAAGAGAAGAGCTAAAAGAATGGGTGTTTTCTATTAAGGTGCACGCATGACATGTAATACTTGTGGTCGTTCTTTAGGAATCGTGTCTGATAATCGTGAAGATAAAATTAAATTCATTAGGGATGGCTTGAGTAAGGAGTCTTTAGATGACATATCTAAGACTCTTGAGACGCATTCCAGTGGATATGTGCATCACGCAATTCACATGTTATATACACAATTTCGAAATGAAAGACAACAGTTCAGTCTCGGGAATCTGACTCTAAAAGACTCTGTTTGCCAATTTATAAGAAAATTGGATGGGAAGCTTGTCCCTGATGCATAGATGCCAATCAAGCCATTACTTTTTGTAAATATTATTTTCTTTGTCTTTATCTAAAAATTGTGATTTGTTTTGTTATTTTCTTTTATTTTCTCCGACAGGATCCAGACTTTTTGACTTTCACGATATATTTTACTATTTAACTAATAATTATCATCTGGCAGGTACTAGTGCTACTATTACTCACCTTTTTTTTCAGGTTCTATAAATTCTACTCATCATTGCACTCTTGAAGATATCCAGAGTTGAGAAACAAAAATGGAAGCCACTTCAAGAAGACGAGTTGTAAATATTTGTGTGTTTTGCGGTACTAGTGTTGGTTCTAAACCGGAATTCGTTGCGGCAGCACAGGAATTGGGTAGAGTCATTGTTGAAAGGAATATGCACTTAGTATATAGTGGTGGCAATCTTGGACTAATGGGGATCATTTCAATGACTGCACATGAAGGAGGCAGTCAAGTCTTGGGAATCGTCCCAAAACATTTGGCGGAGGTGAATCTTATAGGACCATCAAACGGAGAGGAACTGATCATGCCAGGTATGTTTGAACGACTGGTTGAAATGATTAACCGTGCTGATGCTTTTATTGCTTTGCCATGTGGCTTGGGTAAGATGGAGGAAATTTTTACAATACTATCTTGGGCGAACCTGAACATACACCAGAAATCGATTGGACTATTTAATGCTTATGGATTTTATGATTTTCTTTGTATGTTTCTTGATGATGCCCAGAGAATGGGTTCGTGTCAAAACCTGTAAAAGAACTCCTCTTTACTGCCAGAACTGCCCAGGATTTAATTGACCAAATCTTAGCCTTTGAACCATAAATTGACCCTATCCTTTCCAAGATAAACTGGTCTGATAACGATCATGGTAAAAAGCGTCGGATAAATCTGGATCTTAACCATTAATTGATATTTTTAGATGTAGAATTTCAGCTAACCAGATACTATCTTCTAAACTCATCTTCTAATTTTTAAGACATTGGGGACAATGTGTAGACACTGCATTTTTGCATAAGCCCGATGATGAGCCTCGTATGGAGGCACTACCTGAAAAGTTGTGGAAGTTGTGAAAAACGAATGCCGAAAGGAAGGAAAACTTCCAAAATTATCACCTCAACAGATTCGGAATCACTAGCCAACCTCGGATTCGCTCAGTCAGTTTCTGCTTCAAACCTTAGCCTCGGACCCTCCATGCAGCCCATCCACGTGGCCCATGACCCACCATGCACGCCGAAAGCCCATGCAAATCCTCTCATCAAATCACTTTCCAATTCAATGAGATTTTGGGATCTCATCCTTACCAATTTAACAAGATTTGAGATATCATCATCACCAAATTTATAAGATTGTATTCCGAAAATAATTTGAGAATATATCCCCCAAATTTCCATGATTTGTTTCCCTATTTGGAGATCCCTTCAAATCATTAAAAAAAGGAGACTTGTAGGCACTGCATTTTTACATGAAGCCCGATGATGAGCCTTGTATGGAGGCACTACCCGATAAGTTGTGGAAGTCGTGGGAAACGGACGTCGGAAGGGAAAATTCAGAAAATAAATACCTTATCAAATTTAATTCCTTTGTTTAGCCTCGGGCCCGCTTGATTGATCTTTATTTTAAAATATTAGCCTCGGCCTAGAAACCCATGAAAAGCCCATTTCGCCCAAGCCCAAACCAAATTATTCAAATCACATTTAACACATGCCAAAATCCAATTAAATCACCTTCCAAATTAAAAAAAAAAAATTTATTTTGAATATATTCCCCACCAAAAATACACAAATTTATTTCCCTAAATAAATTAATAAAATGCACTTCTTTATTGTTTGATTTGTTTCCAAACATAGAAAAATCTCATGCACAAGAAAACCCTAGCTCACCATTATAAAAAGAGACATAATCCAAACCCTATTCTCTTCATTCTTTCCCTTGGACTCACGGCCTCTCTCTCAAAACCAAACAAATAATAAAACCCTAGATGCCCTCTCTCTCTCACATCTCTCGGCATACTCCTCTCTCGCTTCCCTCTCTCTCTAAATACAAAACCCTATCTCCTAAGTCTCCATTTCTCTCTCCACACTTGGCTCTCGGCAGCCCCTCACAAATCAAACAATAAAACCTCACACATCTCTCCTCTTCTTCCCTCTCACAAAAATAAAAATAAACCCTAACAAGCTTCCTGGATCTCTCTCGCCCCTCACACATCTCTCCTCTCTCTCGGCCACAAACAAGAAAGACCCTAAATAAACCCTAGCACGCATACCCTTCACGGCCAACAAACAAACTCACGCCAAATCGAGAAGAAGAAACCCTAAACAGCCCATCACGCCCTTTACACACACTGCCATAACACACCGACACACAGCAAAAGACAAAGGACGACACTTTACTCACACACAAGACACACACCGACAAAGCCATTAAACACTCACGACATTTACACTCAGCCCACAAGCTACAAGCCACCCACCTTGCTCCACTAACTGCCCTCCACTACTTCATACACCAGCCATATACGCACACAAGCCACGCACACCTAAGCAGCACAAAAGCACCACTTAACCTCTCACGCACACACGTCTCCTCACAGTAGCCCTCCACCGACACCAACAAAACCAAACAAAGCCCCTGACCGAAATACTAAGGACAACACGCACCCACGCCCACATTCAACAAGCACAGCCAACCGACTCACTTACACTTCAACACACACAGCGCTTACAAAAACACACACGTCCCTCGACTATTCACAAAAAACACACGCACACAGCCGAGACAAAGCAATACACAAACAACAAAAACACCCACTGACCGACAATAACAAACAGCGACATCAGCCCTTCACCGTGACCTAAAGCCAATCATCGTGAACCAGCAAAAATAATAAACCCCCAGATCAACGTGAAACCGAGAAGGAATCAACCTTAAAGTCACCGAAAAATCACACAAAACCAGTCCAAAAACAGCCTCCAAAAATAGTCCAAAAAATAACCCTGAACACCCAAAAATAGTCCCTGAACACCCCTGAAAACAGTCCCAAAAATAACCCAAAACAGTCGCTGAAAAATAGAGAAAACAGCGAGTCGAAACAGCGAACCAGCGGGTGAAAACAGAGAAAACAGTGAACCAGTGAACCAAAAAAAAATAGCAGAAACATTAACCCTTCCGGTGACGTCCCAACGCACTCCCGAGAAGCGACTTAAAAGGTAAAACCTGAGGGCACCCTTTATTATATTTTATTTTATCGTCCTGGAAACGGCATGCTTGGTTAGACGTAAAATACGTCCAACCGGGTATGCGAAGTCCTACATTGAAAACGGCCAAATTCTCTAGTCACATATTTATTATTCCGCATTTATTTCGTATTATTAGTCCTTTATCATTTCGCATTTAATTTATGTTTATTGTTGTTTTATTATTCCGCATTCATTTTGTGTTATTTATCTTCCATGTTATTTCGCATATTTGTCTCTTCGGTCATTTATTGTTATATGCATTATCATATTTCATGTATGTCAACATTGGGTTAATGATTGCGTTGTGTTAATGCTTGAGTGTTGCCTCTCGTGGTATATCGGATGGAAACCCAAACATAAATTTCGTAGCCGAATCTGAATGGACGGTAGTGCGGTCTGTACTTGGGATACAACTCCACATACCGTTTGAGAAACATTCACTCACGTGTTTATGTCGTCGTAGATACCATTTTGGTAATCTCGTTCGAACGCGTTTACGAACACTACTCGAACGCATGCATTTTGCCTCACCCCGTTCGAACGCGTTCTCGAACGCCACTCGAACGCGCGCACACTGGACAAGTTCCTTTATCATGTTTTATGCATGTTTGTCTCTTTAGTCATTTCTTTTACATCGTGCACTTGATTATCTGCTATCATTATTGACGTTTCGATTTCTATTGTTAATTTACGTTATCGCGTTTCTTCGTTTACTATACTTGTGGAATCATGCATTTGTTTTCATTTTTTTTACGTTTATGCGTGTGCAAACTTGTGTGTTAAATTATCTTGCATGTGTTTCATAAGACTTGGTTATACTATTGCATAAATTCTTTCATTACAATTGGCATAAGTAAGGGACCATTCCGAACCCAACGGTTTGAGGTATTCCCTTGCGAGGGGTGAGTGCGGCCTTAAATCATTTCCCAGTTCACATTGGGTGGCGACTCCTTTATTCTTTGGTTTAGTCCCCTGCGGGCTACTCCGTACTCACGACCGGGCCGCGAGCCCGGACGGCGTCGTTGTACCTCTGTGCCTGTGTCCACAAGACTCTTTTCTTCTTTTTGGAGGCTGGGACGGCAACATTGAAAGAAAATAAAGAGAAAAAAACCCTAGACGTGAAACAACCAGCCACCACCGAAAAAGAACAAAAAACTGAGAGAAAATAACAAAAAGACCGAGAGAAAACAATGAAAACAGTGAGGAATCACCGAAAATAACCAAAAACCGTGAAACCAAAACAACCAGAAACATCCACCAAAAAACAACCAATCACCAAAAAACAAACAGCCACCAAAAATAACCAATCACTAAAAAACAACCAGCCACCAAAACAACCAATAACTGAAACAGCAAACAAAGCAACCAGAAAACAGCAAAACAGCAACCAGAAAATAGCAAACCATCGAATAAGAAACAGAAACAGCAGCCAAAAAATGATGCAACCAGCAGCCTAAAAATCGTGAACCAGCAGCCAGAAAACAGCGAATCATCAACCAAAAATAGCAACCAGAAACAACAAACCAGCGAACCAGTAATCATTCCAGTGGCGGCCTAACGCACTTCCGAGAAAGTAACTTAAAAGGTAAGACCTGAGGGCACCATTTCCATATTTATTTTTATATTACCGAACGCTGCGTGTCTGGTTGGACGTGAAATACGTCCAGCCGGGTATGCAAAGTCCTACATCAAAGTCCTACACATATATGCATTGTTATATGTTTTCATGTCTATTTTTTTGTTTGTTTACATTGCAGCGATGATTATGTATGTTATTATCCATTGCGGTATATCGGATGGAAAACCAGACGTAAATTTCATAGCCGAATCCGAATGGATGGTAGTGCGGTATGTACTTGGGATAAAACTCCACATGCCACTCAGGAAATATTCATATATACGTGATTAACCCCCCCTTTTTTGTTTTCCATTTATCTTAATGAATTATTTTCTTTTGATTTTTTTATTATAATTTTCATTATCGTATCTCGTATTTCTTAATTTAATGTGCTTTTGGAACTACGTTATTGTGATTATTATTTTGGTTATGTATATTATTACATTTTTATTCATTTTTATGCATGAACTGCATTAAGACTTGGCTATACCATTGTGTGAACCCGTCCATTATACTGGCATAAGTAAGGGACCATTCTGAACCCAACGGTTTGAGGTCTTCCATTGCGAGGGGTGAGTGCGACCTTAAATCTTTCCCAGTTCACACTGGATGGTGACTCCTTTATTCTCCAGTTTAGTCCCCCGCGGGCTAATCCGTACTCTCTACGGGCTGCGAGCCCAACAGTATCGTGGTCGCCGAACATCATAGGCATAGCGGAAAACCCCGCTTCGCTCCTACACAATGTCTCATTTAGGTTTGGGGGAGGGGAATAGTTGACTAGTATATTATTTTTATTGTGTTATTTTTAGTGAAAAATTTTCAAAAAATTAAAAAAAAAAAAAAATTAAAAAAAAAAAAAATTAAAAAAAAAAAAAAATTAAAAATGATTTTGTGTTTTTGTGTTTTTAACATGACTAATCGGGTGAAATTGGTATGAGATAGTTGTGTAAGGAATTTCACTCCTGAGACGTATCTCAACATATTTCGAAACAAGTTAATTTTTTTATTTCATTTTGAATTATTTAATTTGTGAATTCTCAAAAAAACTGACTAAAATGGATCTTCATATGCTCAGTTGACAAGTATTATCAACATGCATGGTAACATACGGACATGAGTTGTAATTGAAAAGTTTGTAATATTCAGTTCTCTAGTTTAATTGGAGGAAGCATCTAAAAAATGATGGAATACAAAAAAATTACATTCGGGATCCGAGTAATTAAGTCCACATGAGTATTTTAACACCTAGTGCCCTAAAGCCAACTAGTTTGGGAGTCACTGACCCAAAGCTCGCTACATGGATCAAAGATGTTATAAAAATAAAATGAGACATCTGAAATCCGAGTAATTAAGTCCGTAGGGGTGTCTTAACACCTAGTACCCTAAAGTCAACTAGCTTGGGAGTCACTGGCCCAAAGCTCGTTACATGGATTGAAAATGTTGCTTTCTTTATTTTACGCAAAAAAAAAGTGTGAATTCTGATATAACTTTAGGAAAATTATTACTCTCTTTTCAACTACAGTTATGAATATTGTGGGCACAATGATTTGATTAATATCTTGTTGGTTGTGTATATGAAGAATGGTAAAACTAATCGGAGAATTTACTTATTTGGTAATTTAGAAAGAAAGAAAACAATTATTAACTTAGAAAAGAAGTTTCACATGTATAGTCACTAACTTGTTTATTCTATTTTCTCTTGTCTTTTTTTTGTGTACATTAGTTTTATTATCTTTTTGCTTTTGTGTGCATTAGTTTTATATTGACGTTTGTGGGTATCGTCGCTGCAAGCCCTCAGGAGACTACAACTCGTCCACTATGGACACCGAGGAGATTAAAGGCTTGTTGCATACGCTAAATGCAACAGTGATCCCTACGAAAGTGGCTTAGTTTTATGTTTATTTTAAAGATGTTTATGTTATTTTATTTTGTTGTTTTGCTTGAGGACTAGCAAAATGTTAGGTTTGGGGGTGTGATGAGTGGTAAATAGATCACTATTTCCCACTCCGTTGACTTAATATTTTGCATAGCTTCTTGAGATTTGTGAATATATTAATGTGTTTTGTGTTATTTTGTAGATAAATAAAATAACAGGACTATCTGGAGGTATTTCGGTGCCAAACAGTGGAAAACGGACAAAAAGGGTAAAAATATAAATTTCCTGCTAAAATACGCAGTTTGCTAAAATGCGCCGCCTACTATCATGCGCCGGACACGTGTCACAATCAGAGAAGTTTGCTAATATGCGCACTTGCTAACGTGCGCTTGCCACGTGTCAACATAACAACAATTCTGCTAATGTGTGTCGTGCCACGTGTCATCATCACATGCTGCCAACACTCATCATTGAAACACATCATTACTGACGTCATGCTGACATCAACATCATGACGGGCACACCCTTACGCGTCGCGACGCCAAACCAATAATTCAGCTAATACTTCTGCCGACGCCACATATCACCATCTCCGCGAAGCCCGTGCCACACGTCCAACATCAACTTGCGCGTCGCGACGCGCAAGGTTGCGTGCGTCGCGACACGAGGGTCCAAGTTTTGCCTATAAATACAGGCCGATTTCATTTGTAAAATCATACCTTCTTCTGGGGATTTCCTAGAGAATACTAAGAAGATTGTATCTTGCTTGTTTATTGTAGAACACAGAAACCGGCGACGCATGCTGTTCTAGACTCAGGGCCTAGTTGGGAGTACGGAGTAGCCCACGAGGGACTAAACTGGAGAATAAAGGAGTCGCCACCCGGTGTGAACCGGGAAATGGTTTAAGGCCGCACTCACCCCTCGCAAGGGAAGACCTCAAATCGTTGGGTTCGGAATGGTCCCTTACTTATATCGTTTGTAATGAATGGATTTGTGCAATATTAACCAAGTCTACTCAACATACATATTGGTCAAAGTAGTCTAAATTCTTATAAAGCCTAAATCTAGGTTCGCATGCTTCAAAAGTAAACTTTCATTACGACAAACATTCGGCATCACACAAAAGCATATTAAATAAAATACGATTTAGACATAATGTAAATCAAACTCCTATTGCGAAATAAAGTAATTAAGTCATGCTAAACATAAAACAACATTCTAATGGCCTAATCATGCTCAAATACAAGTTTGGATGAAATGAAATATGTGAATCCTTCGAGTGGTACGGGGCATTGTATCCCGAGTGCAAACCATAATACCGTCCATTCGGATTCGGCTATGGAATTTATGTCCGGGTTTCCATCCAATATACCACAAGAAGGAACACATATTCCATTCACCCGAAATCACATCATATACTAATTAACAATACTCATGTGAAATAAAGTAAATAGAATAACTAAAAATAAAGGATAATAAATAAAAGGGGTGCCCTCAGGTCTTACCTTTTAAGTCGCTTCTCAGGAGCGCGTTTCACGGTGTCGGAAGGGTTATTGTTCCGCTGTTTTCACTGGTCCACTGTTTCCACTGTTTTCTCGGGTTCGCTGTTTCCGCTGTTTTGTCTATTTTTCTTACTGTTTTACTCGCAGTTTCGGGATGATTATTTGGGATGATTTTTAAGGGTTTTAGTGGCAGTTTGTGGGGGGTATTTACGTGTACAGAGGGGCAATATTTCAGTAGGGTTTCATGACAGTTTGGTGCATGGTTTGTGGGCAGTGAACGTGAGGGGTTATGGCATGATGAGGATGTTGGCTGCCAGCTACGTGTGAAAGGCTGGGAGTTCTTTACGTGTGCATGAGGGTTGATAGGTGAAGGCCAAGCGTGAAATGGTGCGAGAGGCAAGGTGAGCTCAGGGGGAAGTCTGTGCGATGAGGGTTGTTTTTGATGATGGTACCGTGTGTAGGGGCTGTGGTGAAGAGGGCTATTGTTGAGGGGAGTGGTGTGGATGGAGGGCAATGGGCGTGAATGGAGGCTTATTCCAGGGAGTTTAGGCGTGACAGCGAAGTGGCTTCCAGGGGCAGTGAACGTGGTTTGTGGCCATGTGTATGGTTGATTCTAATCGATGGAGGGGATTGAGGGTTTGATGGCAGTATGTCACGGCTTTATTGTTTATTTGGACCGTGAGAATGATGGCTGTATGCGTGAAATAGGGTTCAGGTTTGATGTCTTGCAGTGTGATAATGAGGCGAGAGGGCTGTTGTGTATGGACTTTGAGATTAAAGGGAGTTTGGGCGTTGAAGGGCTGCTGAAGTGGCTAGGGTTTAGGCAGTGAGCTGAGTGGATGATGATGAATTCCAGGGGCTGTTTTGCGTGAAAATGGCTTGAAGTGGGTGAGCTGTGCGTGGTTTGTGGGTACGTGAGGGGGGCAGTGGCGTGTGTGTTGTGTGATGCTTGTTGTGAAGGATATGAAGGCAGTGAATAATGATGAGTTAGGGTTTCATGGCAGGGCTTGTGCGTGCATGTGTGGAGGGGCTATGCTCTGTGTGTTTAAGGTTGTGAGATTTGAGAGGGATAAGGGGCTGCCGAGAGAGGGAGGGGCTGTTGAAGCAATGAAAGGTGATTATGTGCGTGTCTCAATGGAGGGGGGTGTTATGGTGCGTGAAGGAGGCTAGTGAAGGTTGAGCGTGGAGTGAATTTATAGGGGCTGAGTGGGGTTGTGAAAGGTGGGGTGATTGGCGTGAAGGGAGGAGTAAATGGAGGGGGATTGAGGCATGATGGAGGGCAATCATGGAGGAGGAAATGAAGGAGGAATTTGAGGAAGAAAAATGGTGCAAAACAAATGAACTTTCGGTGATTGAAGGGAGGGTTTGTTGAATTTTGGGTGGAGGTTCACGTGGGTGAGGGAAGGAAATGGAGTGTGGTTTTTGTTTTGGTTTGTGTTGTTGGTTTGTATTTTTTACTGTTTATGCATGGAAGTTGAAGGGACACAGGGGTAGGTTTAAGGTTCGGGGCGAGAATAAATTTTGATACAGAAGCTCAACGAGCAAACCCAAGGTTAAGCGAGCGAACAAAAATCCAACAAAACGTCAATTCTTGACTTTTCCCTTCCGTCGTCTGTTTCCCGCGACTCCCGCGACTTAAAAGGTGGTGCCTCCGTACGAGGCTCATCATTGGGCTGGTATGCAAAAATGCAATGCCTACATTTATTTACAGCTTTCAGTATTTAATTTTCTTTACTTTACACAATAATACTTTTTTTTCTTTACTTTTCAGTCTTTATTTTCTTTATTCAGCATGAGGAGGTAACTCTCATCTGCTGGGGTGAAAGGTTAAGCTTTTATTATTAATATTTAGAGTAATCTCCTTAATTATAATATATAAATTATTTAAAACCTGACTTAAAGGGATGCCGCCTTTATGGTCGGTTGGACTTAATAAATTGATTTTAATCTGACTAAACATGGATACCTCATGTATGGTCGGTTGGAATTAATTATAAATTTGACTTAATCAGGATACCGCCTATATGGTCGATTGGTAATTATCACGTAAAATTAATATATTATAATAAGGGAGATATCTAAATAGAAGTAATAAAAGTAGATCCTCTAACCCCCAACATTTTCTTTTAGTGTATTTTTACCATTTTTAATTTCCAAGCATTTACTTTATGTCATTTATTTTATTTAAGCTTTTACTAGCCTTAGATATGTATTGTAACTAAACCCGTTATCTGAGGTTGTGATCAATTCCAATATCATCAGTTTATAATGGGTTATTTTACGGTTTGGGTAATATAAATGTTTATTTATTGAGCCTTAGTTTTAATGCTTCTTGTTAACTAGCCATTAATAAGATTGATTTGGTAAACTTAAAATGAACTTGGAAAATGGATTTTAGGTTTAAGCCCTAGACTCAATAACCCACGATCTTCCTTGAGGATAGATAACCCTTTTGATAGATTTCCTTACAGGATATGAATATACCTGTCGGGCGAGGGTAGCCATAATGGGAACTTAATCTTAATGAATTCAGGTAACTTGGTTGACATAGGAATATGATTAATTGGGTTACACTGGGTATTTGTATCTGACCATCGGAAGAGTCTTTTGCATATTTTTGTGTTCCAAGTTAGTAAACCAATATATTACACAAACATGAGATAACCACTTCATATTTAAAAAGATATTGAAAGGATTCACAACCCTAGATAGTTTAATAATATTGAATTTCCCTTAAATTTACTTTCGCACTGTTTTATTTATTTGTTTTAGTTTAAAGTTACCATCCAATCAAACAACAAATCTATTAGATACTTGTAAAAAATTGGCTTCAATAATTAATAGCTTAGGTTTTAAGTCCTCGTGGGATCGATACATTTATACTACTTGAACGATACGTGCACTTGCGTTATACGTGTATGATTACTCCGGTCAACATGTTACATGCACGGTTTCGAAAAGAAAGACAACATTTAAGTCTCGAGAATCTCACTTTAAAAGACCTTGTTTGCCAATTTATAAGAAAATTAGTTTGGAAGCTTGTCCCTGACTCATAGATGTCAATCAAGCCGTTACTTCTTGTAAATTGATTACGCCCAAAAGATACTTGCGGCTATCGCTAATATAGCTGGGGTTTCGATTCCTCAGAGACATGGTTACATGAACTAATTTACTCAAACAAAAACGTTTAGCAATAACTTTATTAAAGAAAAGATTAAATTTACAATTTAAACTAATGATTATGAAAAGTTTCAGGGTTTTATCAGTGGAGAGAGACAGCAAAGCATAAGGAATCCCTCATGTACCAAGTTCTTATATTCCGTTATTGATTCTTTTTATTACGTAATTGAGGGTTTCACATCCCAAACCAACATCCGGAAGGTATTCAATTCTACACATATTCAAATTCTAAGGTAATTAATGATTTTTTTCTCTATGTTAACAGCACACAAAAGTCATCATTACGAGCTATCTAACGTCGACAATATACCCTCAGGCAATACTGCAGCAGAAGACCAACACATAAAATAACTTTTACTAGTCACAACTAAGTTCGCAAATCACACATAAAAGAAGCATGACTGGATCTATATGGGAGTTGACAAAACATAATTTCTGGATTCAATAATCGAAAGATAATAAAGAACAAAAACCATCAATTATATTAAGCGTTTAAATGTTCATTCAAGAATCAAGTAACAAGAATATAAGAGTTAAATACAAGAGTTTATCCTTAGCTTTGCCTAGGAGATTATTTCTTCATGCGGAATAGAGATACAGCCTGAATGGATCGGAGAGACGGCATGTTTGTCTTTGAATCTCTTCATTCTTCTCTCTCAATCTTGTGTTTATGGCACTTTTTTCTGAGTTTCTCCTCTATTTCTCTCTGCCCTCAGGGTTTAGGAAGAAGTTGGGTTTATATAGAAAAGTCTCGGAACCCTGATTCGCGTTAAAAATGAACAAAACAACATCCTAGAACGTATCCTGCTTCGCGACGCGTAGCCGGGCTTTTACAGTATTTGAGTCATATATTTCAGTTTGCTTCCTGCACGCTCCCGACACATCTGTAAGGTTCTAAAACATACGTAATTGCTCCAATATCCATATTCTAATGCTTCCTAATAACAAAGCATAAAATAAACTCTAATTAAGATTAAACATATGATAATTAAGCCGAGTTAGCAGCGTTCAAAGTATAATTTCGTACATTTATCACAACCTCTAACCAGCTTATTACTAGTCCCTAGAAATTCAAGCGCAAAAATAAAATAAAAACTAAACTAAATAAATAAAAACTATCTAAGCCACTTTCGTAGGGATCACGATTGCATTTAGCAAGTGCGCATGTACAGTTTCTCGAGTTTTATGAACGTTTTGATGTGTTTTAGTTTATTTTAGTTTATTTTGTAGATAAAATAAAATTGGGACTTAATGGAATCAGTCAAGACGAAATATGGAACAAATAAGGGCAAAAACTAGACTTGACATTTTGATTTTGGAGATTGAAAACTTGAAATGGCGTTCTATCGAAGTACAATTTCGAAAATTTCAGCTTTGCGCAATATTCATATTCTTACTATAATTGTTTTTTCCGATATCAGATTGAGGTGATTCAACTTCCAGATTAAAGAAGACTCAAAGATCTACAATTTTGAAGTTCATAAGATGTTCGAATTCTGAAGTTTGCAGTACCGAAATGGATGAAAACTACGGAAGTGTGTTATGTGTAATTATTAAAGTCATTTTCAAAAACAAAAAAAATAAAATAAAATAAAAAATGACAATTGTCAAACTTCCACCAAACTTGGTGCCATGTTTTGTGGAGGATTTGGTACCGTGTTTGGTGCCATGTTTGGTGGAGAAATTGGTGGAAGCTTTTAGATTTGCTAAACTTTGTAAATTTTCAAGCTTTCTTTGGGGGATTTCTCCATGAAAACCTACAAGAAAGTGTCTTGCATGTTTATTTAAGTTTTCTTGTATTTTCTCTTTATTTATTTAATAAATTTTTGTGTGTTTTTAATTACATCATGAGTAGGTAATCTCTTTTTGCTGGAGTTTGGGGAAACTTTTAATAAAATAATTTAGATTTACTCCCTTAATTTAAATAAGTAAATTGAATTAATTATTTACCGCTTATATGGCCGGTTTTACATTATTGGACTTAGTTTCCGCCTATATGGTCGGTTTAGGTGCTGACATTGTTACCGTCTACATGGTCGATTTATATGATTTTTTTTCACCTATATGGTCAGTTGGACTTTAGATAAATGACATTCACCGTCTATATGGTCATTTTTAATATAATTAATTCAAGAAATGATTAATTGATAAGGTAGTAATCTATATTTGAAGTATTAAAAGTGAAACCCCTAGCTCCATTATTTTCTTTTATTGTTGAAATTTTCTTTACTTTTTAATTTTCCATTATATTATTCTATTTAACTATGCATTTTGTAAATTTTGGTATGTTTTGTAACTAAACATATTATCTACGGGTGTGATGAATTCCAATATCACCGGTATATAAAGTTGGTTATTTTATATCTTGAGTAATATAAAGGTTTATTTATTGAGTCTTAAGCTTAATGCTTCTTGTTAACTGGCCATTAATAAGATTGATTTGGTAAACTTAAAATGAACTTGGAAAATTGATTTTAGGGTTAACCTTAGACTCAATAGCTCACGATCTCACCTTGAGGCAAGAGACTCTTAGGTAGATTTACCTACAGGATAGGAACATACCTGTCGGGCGGGGGTAGCGATAATTGGAACTTAATCTTAATGAATTCAGATAACTTGGTTAACATAGAAATAGAGTTAATTGGGTTACACATATTCATCGGAAGAGGTTTTTGCATATTTTTGTGTTCCAGATTAATAAACTAATATATTGTACAAACATGAGATCACCACTTCATCTTTAAAAGATATTGGAATGATTCACAACCCTATATAGTTTTATAATATTGAATTTTCCTTTAATTTACATTTGCACTGTTTTATTTACTTGTCTTTGGTTTAAAATCATGATCCAATCAAACAACTAATATATCTTGTAAATATTAAGCTTCAAAAAATTGAAAGCCTAGGTATTAAGTCCTCGTGGGATCGATACATTTTATACTACTTGAGCGATACGTGCGCTTGCGTTACGTGAGTGATTTCATTGATCAGGGGCCTGGCCGAATATAAATATTGGAAATATACCCCTGGATGGACTTGCGTGAAGTCTGGTCGGATGTACTTTGATGAATAGAAATAAAGAAATAGGTGCAGTAAAAAGATACAACATTAAATCTTAGCGAGAAAAACTTAGACAATCATAATCATGCACAATAAAGATTAACACATGTCAAATATGTAATATCAATCCAATAGGCAAAGAACAAGATAATATCATGCATTATTGTGTACACAGAGAGACATGATATGGCCCTTATCGACCTAGCCTCGAGGGAGACTGACCGGTGCAAACACACGCGTATAACGCAAGCGCACGTATCGTTCAAGTAGTATAAAAATATCGATCCCACGAGGACTTAATTCCTACTGTTGTTATTAATTATTGAATCTATTTATTTACAGATATCTAATTATAGGGAGAAGGGAATTGATTGCTTTGATTGTTTGAATGTGGAATTGCTTAATAAAAATAAAATAAACAAAGAAATACTAAGGAAAATAAATAAAAAGACTTAAAAGATCTAGGGTCGTGATTCCACACAATATTGTTAAAAAGATGAATTGACTCTCTTATTTATGTGTAATAAATTAATTTGTTAACCTGGAACACGATGATATGCAAAAGCCTCTTCCGATGGTCAGACGCAAATACCCAGTATAATCCAATTGAACCATATTCCTATGTCAACCACATTACCTGGATTCATTAAGTTTAAGTTCCAATTATGGCTACCCCCGCCCGACAGGTATATTCCTATCCTGTAAGGAAATCTATTAAAAGGGTTATCTATCCTCAAGGAAGATCGTGGGCTATTGAATCTAAGGCTGAAACCTAAAATCCCTATGTCTAGTTCATTTTAGATTTACCCCATCAATCTTATTAATTGCCAGTTAACAAGACGCATTAAGCTTAAGACTCAATAAACAAACTAAAGAACTACCCATAAAAAGAAAATCAATTATTAAGTGTGTGTATTGTGTTTCATCACTTCCCTAGAATAAAAATAAAATGCTGGGGGTTGGGGATCCACTTTTACTATTTATAATTTAGATATCTCTCTTAATATAATACAGAAATTAAACATGATATTACCGACCAGCCATAAAGGCGGTATTCTTTATTAAGTCAAATTAAGTCCGACCAGCCATAAAGGCGGTAATAGTATTTGAACATAAACCAGCCATATAGGCGGTAATTACCTGTCACCTAAAGACCAGCCATATAGGCGGTGCCACATTATGTCAAATAAATAAAACCAGCCATTAAGGCGGTAATCTTTTATATTTTGAATTATAATTTCCATATTATATTTAAGGGAGATTAATCTAAATTAAAATAATAAAAGCTTCACCTTATCCCCAGCAGAAAATTAACTACTAAACATTAAAGAAAGGTAGAAGAAGAGAACTACTATTACTGAAAATTAAAAGACATAAAATAAAAATATTATTTATATATACAAAAATAGATGCTTCCTATAAAATCAGGGAGAATTTCCCAAGGAGAGCATGAAGAAAAATGAATCTGGCGGCCTCCTTTTATAGGCTGATTTTGGGCCAGCGTCGCGACGCTCAAAATGCACTAGCGTCGCGACGCTGGCAACAGTTCACGCGGAGTCCACGCGGTTTGACCACGCGTCTGTCGGCAGCAATAATTGAGACACGTGTCATGCTCTGGTTGGCTGGCGATACGGTCGAATATCAGGACGACACGTGGCAGGCGCTGATAAGTGAGAATTTCGGTCCAATTGTGAGGCGACACGTGGCAGCACCTGATTCGTTAATAATTCGGTCCAATGGTGAGGCGACACGTGGCACGTGCTTGGTTTGGTCCAATCAGATGTTAACACGTGGTGTCCGGCGCACGTTAGCAGAACCGTTGTGATGGTGACACGTGGCACGCGCATGTTAGCATGATCTGCGCACTTTAGCAAATTTTGACCAATCAGATTTTGACATGTGGCTGACGGCGCATGTTAGCAGATCCAGCGCAGACTGGGCGTCGCGACACGAAAAAGACCAAAATATCCATGTTGGCGTATTTTTGTCCGTTTTTGTCCCAAATTGCCTCCAATGCTTTCCAAACTTTATTTATCTGCAAAATAACAACAAAACATATTAAAACGTTCATAAAACTCGAGAAACAATACAAAACATTAGGCTAAATGAGTGGGAAATAGTGATGTAATTACCACTCATCACACCCCCAAACCTGACATTTTGCTAGTCCTCGAGCAAAACATAAAATAAAATAACATGAAAATAAAATTAATTAAGCCACTTTCGTAGGGATCACGATTGCATTTAGCGTATGCAACAAGCCTTTAAACCCATAGGTGTCCCTAGTGGACGAGTTGTAGTCTCGTGAGGGCTTACAGCAACGATACCCACAAACATTTTTACAAAAGTAAAAAGTTAGTTAAAACTAATGCACACAAAAGCAAAAAGACAAGAGAAAAGAGAATAAAGAAGTTAGTGACTAATCAGGTGAAACTTCTACTCCAAGTTATTAGTTGTTTTGTTTCATTCTAAATTACCGAATAAGTAAATTCTCCGATTATTTTTACCATTCTCCATATGCACAGCTAACAAAATATTAATCAATTCATTTTTGCCCACAACAGTCACAAGTGTAGTTGATAAGAGAGTAAAATTTTTGTCCTAAAGTTCTATCAGATTTCACACCTTTTTGTAGCAATGGAATAATTTTTCTGATTTTTCTGATTTTTTCTTTGATTTTTCTCTATTTTGACTTTTTATTTATATACAATACCTTCCGTCTATGTAGCGAGCTTTGGGTCGGTGGCTCCCAAACCAGTTGGCTTTAGGGCACCAGGTGTTAAAACACCCCTACGAACTTAATTACTCAGACTTCAGATATAATATATTTTTGCAGCATCTTTGATCCATGTAGCGAGCTTTGGGCCAGTGACTCCCAAACCAGTTGGTTTTAGGGCACTAGGTGTTAAAACACCCTTACAGACTTAATAACCCGGATCTCAGATACTTTATTTTTGTACATCAGAAATTTATTTTTTTTTTATTTTTTTTTTATTCCATTACTATTTATAGATGCTTCCTCCAATTAAACTAGAGCACGGAATATTACAAACTTTTCAATTACAGCTCATGTCTGTATGTTACTATGCATGTTGATAATACCTGCCAACTGAGCATATGAAGATCCATTTTAGTCCGTTTTATGGAGAATCTACAAATTAAATAATTTAAAAGGAGATAAACAAAAATTAACTTGTTTCGAAATAGGTTTGAGATACGTCTCAGGAGTGGAAACTCCTTACTCAGCTATCCTTTACCAATTTCTCCTTTTTAGTCAAAACACAAAAACGCAAAATATTTTTGTAATTTTTGAAAATTTTTCAATTTTTTTGTATTGTTCGAAAAATTTTGGACTAAAAATAAAAACACAATACAAACAAGTATCGAAAAATTTTGGACTAAAAATAAAAAACACAATACAAACAAGTACTATTAACTATACCTTACCCCCAAACCTAAATGAGACATTGTCCCCAATGTCTTAAACAGTAATAGGAGAGTAAAGAAGGTCGTACCTGGTTAGCTGAAAATTTTACAGGAAATTAAAGGTTAAGATCCAGATTAATTCGACGCCTCTTACCACGATCGTCCTCGGACCATTTTATCTTTGAAAGGAGAGGGTCAACTTGTGGTTCATAAGCTACGAGTTGGTCAATTAGATCCGGAGCAGTTCTGGCAGTAAAGAGGAGTTCTTTCATAGGTTTCGACACGAACCCATTTCTCCGAGCATCATCAAGAAACACACAAAGAAAATCATAAAATCCATCAACGTTGAGCAGTCCAAGCGGTTTCTGGTGTATATTCAGGTTCGCCCAAGATAGCACTATAAAAATTTCCTCCAACGTACCCAGGCCACCTGGCAAAGCAATAAAAGCATCAGCGCGGTTAATCATTTCTACCAATCGTTCAGACATACCTGGCACGATCAGTTCCTCTCCGTTTGATGATCCAATAGGATTTGCCTTTGCCAAGGGTTTTGGGATGATTCCCAAAACATGACTGCCTCCTTCATGTACGGCCTTTGAAACGATCCCTATTAATCCAAGATTTCCTCCGCCATATATTAAGTGCATATTCCTTGCGGCTAAAACTCGACCCAATTCCTGTGCTGCTTCTATGTATTGTGGTTTAGTACCAACAGTACTACCGCAAAACACACAAATGTTTTCAACTCGTCTTTTTGAAGTGGCTTCCATTTTTTTATGTATTTCTTTATCAACTCTGGATGCCTTCAAAAGTGCAATGACGGGCTAAATTTATAATACCTGAAAAAGGGTGAGTAATAATAGCACTAATATCTTCCAAAGGACGATTGTTAGCTAAACAACAAAAGAAATCGTGAAAGGTCAAAAAGTCTGGATCCTGTCTACGAAAATAAAGATAATTACAACAGAAAAGCAAATCAAAGCAATAATTAAGGCAACAGAATTGTGTACGCAATACGCCACTCGCGTAGTATAAATTCATTAGGATGTGTCTCAAGATTTCATTCCTTACTCAGCCATCGCAAATGAATTGTTTCTCATCTTTGATTGCCAAACACAATTCCTTCTGTCTTAAAATGCTTCGTTTATGCCTTTCCCTACAAAAATAACACACAAAATTAAAAAGTTCACACAAAATATGAAAACAAATATTACAAATCGCATGGGTTGCCTCCCTGCTAGCGCTAAATTTTTCGTCTTCAGCCAGACGTGACTGAAATTCATCTGTTAAGGAGGTTTCAATGTCGTTTTAGATGTCCGATCAAAAACAATCCCGTGAGCGTTGCTTTTGAAGGGTCTCTTCCAACGGTAAGGTGGCAAAAAGAGTTTTGTCTCATTCAGTGCTCGTGTCACCTTTTTGATTCTTGTTACTCTAGTGGTTCCTGCAAAGAAAGAAAGAAAATCAGGAGGTCTTATATGGTGCTTGACTTGGAATGAAAGTTCCATTCTGTCAAGCTTCTGGTTGATATCTTTGATTTGTACTCCCCAAAACAGCGATGTTTCTCCTGAATGCTCTGGATCTTTATTAAGGTCAGACATTTGATCCTTCATTTGCTCTGCTTCTTGCTCCACATTTTCTTCACAGATGTATTGTAAAATTTCTGTATTCAATTTTTTATCTGTCATCTGTAAAATACATGCTTCAAAATTGTCAACCAGAGGATGTAAAGATGTTTCTGACATTAGGTCTTCATCCTCTGATATGACTGGAATGGATGGTTCAGATAGATCTTCTTCAAACATCATGGTAAAACATGCTCCAAGATCTTCATTTTGAGGATTGAATGTTTGATCCTCCGTTGTTGGTGCAGTTGGTACAAATAGATCAGCTTCATCCTCGTCAGAATCTGAATAATAAAAGTCAAATGAGACTTTACCGGTTCGGGCTCCTGAACTGATACCTCTGGTTGTTGATACTGCTCAGCCTCCTCCTCTGTTGAAGTGTCATTGTGAAATGATTGGTACTTGAAGGCTTCATCAATGTCATCTGAAACTAGTTCTTGAGGTATGTAGTCCTGGTTTTCTGTGAATTGTCTCATTTGATCTGTCATCCTCTGAATGAATTCTGATTGTCTCTGAATACTTTCAAGTTGCTTCAGGCTTGTTTCAAGCATTGTATCCAACTTTTCGTATCGTTTCTTGGAAAAAATTTTGAGCATATCAATCAATTGTTCTTCCTCTGATGGTTCTGGTTTTTGTTGAGGATAGTAGGTGGATGGTGGATAAGATGGAAAGTATGATGGTTCTGTGAAATATGTTGGCTTTTGATAGTTCTGCCACTCTGAAAGGTATATACATTGATCGCTCAGGTGGTTACCATCACAAATTACACATTTTCCCATTTCGTTTTGTTGAGCAAATGTAGTAATGCTTGGTTCTGGCATCCAGTGATAGTCATTGGGCTGCACAACAGGCCTCAGAAAACCGGACTGTTGCTCCCAGATTTGGGGTGTATCCTCTTGTAACGCTCGTAATCTCTCAATCTCCCAGTAGTGTTCCATTTTTCAACCACCTGAAAAATAAAAGAAAGAAATAAGAATTACAGATAAAAATAAAGAAAATTAGATACAAGTAAATTAGATGGCTTCAAAATTAATAACTCAAGAAATATAAGTCCCCGGCAACGGCGCCAAGAACTTGACCGGTGCAAACACACGCGTATAACGCAAGCGCACGTATCGTTCAAGTAGTATAAAAATATCGATCCCACGAGGACTTAATTCCTACTGTTGTTATTAATTATTGAATCTATTTATTTACAGATATCTAATTATAGGGAGAAGGGAATTGATTGCTTTGATTGGTTGAATGTGGAATTGCTTAATAAAAATAAAATAAACAAAAGAAAATACTAAGGAAAATAAATAAAAAGGCTTAAATGATCTAGGGTCGTGATTCCACACAATATTGTTAAAAAGATGAATTAACTCTCTTATTTATGTGTAATAAATTAATTTGTTAACCTGGAACACGATGATATGCAAAAGCCTCTTCCGATGGTCAGACGCAAATACCCAGTATAATCCAATTGAACCATATTCCTATGTCAACCACATTACCTGGATTCATTAAGTTTAAGTTCCAATTATGGCTACCCCCGCCCGACAGGTATATTCCTATCCTGTAAGGAAATCTATTAAAAGGGTTATCTATCCTCAAGGAAGATCGTGGGCTATTGAATCTAAGGCTGAAACCTAAAATCCCTATGTCTAGTTCATTTTAGATTACCCCATCAATCTTATTAATTGCCCAGTTAACAAGACGCATTAAGCTTAAGACTCAATAAACAAACTAAAGAACTACCCATAAAAAGAAAATCAATTATTAAGTGTGTGTATTGTGTTTCATCACTTCCCTAGAATAAAAATAAAATGCTGGGGGTTGGGGATCCACTTTTACTATTTATAATTTAGATATCTCTCTTAATATAATACAGAAATTAAACATGATATTACCGACCAGCCATAAAGGCGGTATTCTTTATTAAGTCAAATTAAGTCCGACCAGCCATAAAGGCGGTAATAGTATTTGAACATAAACCAGCCATATAGGCGGTAATTACCTGTCACCTAAAGACCAGCCATATAGGCGGTGCCACATTATGTCAAATAAAAATAAAACCAGCCATTAAGGCGGTAATCTTTTATATTTTGAATTATAATTTCCATATTATATTTAAGGGAGATTAATCTAAATTAAAATAATAAAAGCTTCACCTTATCCCCATCAGAAAATTAACTACTAAACATTAAAGAAAGGTAGAAGAAGAGAACTACTATTACTGAAAATTAAAAGACATAAAATAAAAATATTATTTATATATACAAAAATAGATGCTTCCTATAAAATCAGGGAGAATTTCCCAAGGAGAGCATGAAGAAAAATAAATATGGCGGCCTCCTTTTATAGGCTGATTTTGGGCCAGCGTCGTGACGCTCAAAATGCACTAGCGTCGCGACGCTGGCAACAGTTCACGCGGAGTCCACGCGGTTTGACCACGCGTCTGTCGGCAGCAATAATTGAGACACGTGTCATGCTCTGGTTGGCTGGCGATACGGTCGAAGATCAGGACGACACGTGGCAGGCGCTGATAAGTGAGAATTTCGGTCCAATGGTGAGGTGACACATGGCAGCACCTGATTCGTTAATAATTCGGTCCAATGGTGAGGCGACACGTGGCACGCGCTTGGTTTGGTCCAATCAGATGTTAACACGTGCTGTCCGGCGCACGTTAGCAGAACCGTTGTGATGGTGACACATGGCACGAGCATGTTAGCATGATCGGCGCACTTTAGCAAATTTTGACCAATCAGATTTTGACATGTGGCTAACGGCGCATGTTAGCAGATCCAGCGCAGACTGGGCGTCGCGACGCGCAAGGCTTTAGCGTCGCGACGCGAAAAAGACCAAAATATCCCTGTTGGCGCATTTTTGTCCGTTTTTGTCCCAAATTGCCTCCAATGCTTTCCAAACTTTATTTATCTGCAAAATAACAACAAAACATATTAAAACGTTCATAAAACTCGAGAAACAATACAAAAAATTAGGCTAAATGAGTGGGAAATAGTGATGTAATTACCACTCATCAGAGACCCTGCCAGATGTGTACTTTAAGCATGTATGTCTGGCCGAACTTGTGAAAAGTCTAGCCAGATATGAGTTATGATCCAGAATTGCTCTATCATGTTATCAATATAAAGATTACGAATGGCATGTTCTCAAGACAATAAACAAAAACAGAATCATTTATATGGTGATTGAAAACATGTTAGTAACATAATTATTCATCAATGAACAAACTAAACATAACACGAATCTATATAAAAATCTAATCCTCACATATGGTTGTTCCCTAATAGTATGTGGCATTGTATCCCAAGTGCAGACCACATTACCGTCCATTCAAAATCGGTTTTGGAATTTATATCTGGGTTTCCAACCTATATGCTACTAGGTGAATGACCATATAAGGTCGAATATAGTGTATATTCGGCTAGATGTATTTCAAATCCGGCAGGATATACTGGTTCACAATTATGGAGAAAAATACATAAAGACAGTAATTTTAATAAAGGTGCCCTTATATCGTACCTTTCTCTGTAGCTTGGCTCGAAGAGTAGCCTCTAGATGCTGGGTCACTGAAATCGCTCCAAGAATAGAGGAACTCCAAAGATCAAAAAGAATTTTTAGGGTTACTATTTCTTGGATTAAAGGCTTCCATAATGGTTGGTTCCTCTTTTTTGTTAGAAAGAGATGCTCTATTTTTACAGGTATGGATGGATCTGGAATAGAAAGGAGACAGAATCCCTCCATATACTCCAGCTCTATCTGGCGTTACAAAAGGTTGTAACGTTTGACATATGTCCGATCATATTTAGGTTTTCTGGTCAGCCATGATCAAATCTCGTGCCTTTGGTAATTGAACATCTGATCATTTAGTGACAATTGTTCTGGTCCCGCAAGATTTAGGGTTTCTCAATGTATATCTGGTCGGGTATTCTGGAATGAGAGATGGTAGGCCGGATATAGGTAATGTCGGACTGGCTTTTGGTTATATTTCTTGTAGCTCATTTCCCTTCCAGCATTCATCCTTGAAATTTTCCATGCATTCAGAGAGTGTCCCCATATGAGAATCATCATCGGGCTATGCGTAAAATTGATATGTCTACACCGGCCGGACATGAACTATTATATCTAGCAAGACCTATCTAAGGCCAAACCCACTAAATGTATGTTTTAGTCTGTTTAATCTTACCAGATGCATATTTTATCTATCTCAATAGTTATTTTTACTGGAATCATTAATATCTTATTGTTAGAATTGCCTTTCGCTTTTTTTTAATTACGATATTTTATTTGTTATTATTTTGATTCGATATTTCTGAGCTATGTATTAAATTCGGCTGGATTTCTAATAAAATCGGTTGGGACCTAAATATTATGTCCTGCCTACTATGGCCATATCCATAAGGCCTCTCTGAGGCCAGGCCCGTCCTATGCTTGCCCAAATCCATGACATTATTATTTTATAAATGTTGTAATAATTTGTGGATGCTTATTTACAATTCATGATTGTACTTTGCGAACCCATTCCGAACCCAAACGGGTTTAAGGACCTTGCGAAGACTGTAATGCAGCCTTAAATCATTTTCGGTGTCGTATATCGGGTGGCAACTCCCTTACTCTCCAGTTATTCCCCCCCCCCGTGGGACTATTTGTATTCTTTATTGGCTGTGATCCCAATAGTGTAGTGGTCGCCGACGTTATAGGCATAACGGTAAATCCCGCTTCACTCCTACAGCCTGCCCAAAAGATAATTACCCACTGCCAAGATAGGATGTAACCGCTGGGTATGAAAAAATGAGCTTTCTGGATGCATATTCGGGCTACAATCAAATCCAGATGAACGAAAGTACATAATACATATAACCTTCATCACTGAGAGAGGGTTGTTCTACTACAAAGTTATGCCATTCAGGTTAAAGATGCATGTGCAACTTATCAGGGGCTGATCTACAAGATGTTCCAAGGTCTAATCGAGCAAACATTCAAAGCCTACATTGACTACATGGTAATCAAGAGCAAGGTAGCCTCTGACCAATTTTGAGACGCCGAAGAATGCTTTGTTATATTCATTAGGTATAAGATGAAGCTTAACCCTATGAAATGTGCATTCGGGGTGTCCACATGAAAATTCTTAGGCCACATCGTAATCACGATGGGGATCGAGACCAACCTTACACAAATCAGGACCATACCAGAAATTTAAGAGCCACGGACCATCCTTGATGTCCAGAACCTAGCGAAGAAGATAACAGCCCTGAGTCGATTTGTATTAAAAATGTTTGACAAGTGCAAACCCTTCTTTAACAGTATCAGACAATCAAAAACACTTGCATGGGGAGAAGAACAGAGTCAGGCCTTGCAGGAAATCAAGGAATATATAAGTAGAACACCCACACTCGTAGCTCCTCTGGAGGGAAAAGGCATGTACTTATATTTGGTTGCGTCCGAAGTAGCAGTAAGTGCGGTATTGGTCAAGGAAGAAAATTGGAAGCAACAGCCCATATATTACACAAGTAAGATATTGTCAGACGCAGAAACTCAGTACAACATGATCGAAAAAAATGGCGATGGCACTAGTGACAACGAAGAAGAAATTACGACACTACTTCGAATCCCACACCATAATTCTAGTAACCAATTGTTCAATCAGGCAAATACTGTCGAAGCCAGACTTATCAGGAAGCCTTCAAGTGGGCAATCGAGCTGGGGATATATAACATTCCCTATGCCCCAAAGACATCCAAGAAAAGACATGTAGTAGTCGACTTCCTGGTTGAAATTTAGAGCTTCGAGGCAATCGAAGAGAGCTAGTTGATGTTGCCTGATGATGCTAATAGTGGATCATGCACACTAATAGAGCTGCAAATAAGAAAGAAGGTGGGATAGGAATTGTACTCGGGTTTGATTGATGAGTACTCCTAGAAGAGGTTACAAAGTTCTCAGATGCTACCACCAACAATGAGTCAGAATACAAAGCTCTTATGCATGGAAAAGGGTTAGCTGAAAATCTTGGGGTGTGGGTACTGAAGGTGAACCTTGATTCTGAACAAGTATCAGGGTATTCAAATGGAAGATTTGAAGCAGTGAATGAAACATTTAAGAAATTTACAAGAGTTTAGATAGAAGTAGTTCAACGAGAGTTGAACACTATGGCTAATGGCTTGGAGAAGAAAGCAGCAGATCCATCTGCCGGAGAACATGGCAAGGAAAGCCGAATCTCCATCCCTGAGGTTAAGAGGTTGATAATTTCAGAGTCTAGCATGTCAGAATCTGTAATTTCATAACCAGAACTTTCAGACCATATTTTGTCAGAATCGGGCAGGTTAAAATCTAAGGAATCAGAACCTGGAGATGTATTAATGATTTAGGGGAGCTCCATAAGCTAGGTAGACCTAATCATAGATTACTTAGAAAATGGGACACAACCATAGGACAGAGGAGAAGCTCAAAAGTTTAGATTGAAGGTAGCCAAGTACACTATGAAAGAAGAGGAATTATTAAGGAGGTTATTCAACGAGCCACTCATGCGATACGTCGAGGAACGAGACTAGAAGTACGTGCTACAATAGATACACATCGGAGTGTGCGACAATCACACATGTAGGAGAAGCCTAACACACTGCATCTTCACCGCGGGATACTAGTGGCCCTACTCGATGAAGAGCGTGAAAGATTTTACACGGAGGTGTGAGAAGTGTTAGAAGCATGCACCTACAATACAACAGCCTTCTAAAATGTTGAATTCAGTAGTTAGCCCGTGGCCCTTGGCTCGATGGGGTTTGGATATCATCAGGAAACTTCCAATAGATAAGAGGGGAAACTGTTTTATTCTGGTGGAAACTAATTACATCACCAACTGGGTGGAAGCCGAAACATACACCAAGAACACTCAGAACAACGTGATTACTTTCATCTGGAAGCAAATAATTTGCAGCTTTTGCATCCCCAAAGCCTTGATAATGGACAATGAAACTCAGTTCAACAACCCCAGGGTTAGTGAGTTATGTGAACAATATGGAATCATGATCAACTTCTCGCTAGTATACTACCCACAAGCTAATGGGATGGGAGAGGCTACAAATAAGGTCTTTATAATCTCTAATGCAACCTAGAAGAAAAGAAGGATGAAGGAGCTACTTAAAATACTATGGGCACAGAGGCAAGGTTACCCAAGTTAAAGACCTTGGTCGCAGAACTTGAAAAGACAAATCAGGTGCAACCGATGATAAATTTTGACCTACTGGAAGAAGCTAGAGAATGTGGACATATCAAGAGGGCATCGTGCCAACAGAAGACCATGTCATATTTTAACATGAAAGTGAACGTTAAAAGGTTCAAGGTGGGAGAATAAGTACTCAAGAGAATCCTTAGGAACCCGACAATTGGTATCCTCGAAGTCCTCAATGGAAATTTCACTCCAAAGCTTCTCATTTGAAATCTCCTTAGCAATGGCACGGACTCTCTCTAACTAGAGTGCAGCGGGAGAACGATGCCTCATCTGGCGAGTCCTAGCCTCTGCCTCATAATCCCAACAGCTCTAGGGTTACCAACCCTTACCACTCATTTCAAGAAAGTAACTCGAACCCTGGTTAGACTCAAGTTAAATGTGAGACTCTCTAGAATGATAAACAATCGGGAGGGCCTCTGATGGGTCCAAAACCTCATGCGCAACTATATAAGGACAAATTTTTTTCAAAAGATACATAGTAATCTAGGGGATCAAGTACCCTCAGTAAGCTCGAGAGGATAAAAATTCACATGCAAGGAGATGCTGAAATTAGAGGCTAACTCTAGAACAAATGAGACATATGCACTCTTAAATTTATCCCACCAACTCCAGCCAAGACCTTCTATACGGGGTTGACCCAATCCACCAATCTCGTAAGGTTGGCAGCCCATCTGAGTAAGATAATCCAAAATACAATTGATAAGAATGAACTTACAAATATGAGGGTCATGATCCCGTAAACGAATCTACTGAGGCTGATTTACAAGAGTTTGTGCAAGCCTTCTTAGGCATCTGTTGCCAAGGCCCATTTTCTTATTTGACAAAGAAATTTTAATAATAAAAGTTCCTGAAAGGGAAATACTTCTTTATTTATATGAAAAAAAGATAAAAGTTACAAAACATAAAGTTTCAAAAGAAAAAAAAAGCCTGAAGGACTAAATACATTTATTGATCTATGAAATCTCCAACAGAATCAGGACCCGTCGAAGAAATGGCAGCACCCTCTAAAGATAGCATGATTACTGGCAAGATAACGGAGGAAGAATATATAGTTGGGACCGACATAGTCAAAAAGATAGAAGGAGTTTGGAGTAGAAAAACCCCCGCCTCAGAAGAAGGTGGAGCAGAATCCCCTAGAAGTTATTTGACCAGGACAAAAACAACCTCCCTAATGGCTATATTCGAATAAGGAACCAACGCAAGAGCATCATAAAATGATACAGCTCCAGAATGGGCGATGGGAGATTTGCATCACTTTGAGAGCATGTAGCAGCACTTGAAGACTCGGTAACACCTTGAAAGGGAAGACATTCCTCATACCGGTCATCTTCTTTGTCATCCAAAAAATTGATCATGAGGACATGATTATGAATGTAGTACTCATTATCATCATTCGGCTCCACTACACTGGCAGCTAAATCAGAATGGTCAGGATCTCCTTGATAAGCCTTGTCCGCCGCATCCTTAGCACGGTCCTCCCAGCCAAGTCTGTAGCATTTGGCGATGTTCACTTGATTAATAAAATTATATCAGGCATGGGACTGAGATAGAAGAAGCTCGAGCTCATCCTAACGATGATCGTCAACACCATGAAGTTGCTCCTTCAACCTAGAAACCTCTATGCACATGGAAGAATACAGATTGAAGTACAAGTCTCATTTCCACTAAGACGTTGCATGATCTTGAAAGGAAGCAACACGTAAGAAATGGAACAAGTTTTCCTACTAAGAATTAGAGACAGTAAAAAGAAAGAGCCAGAGCTGGAAGTCTTACCTGCTGAGTCACAGAGACTTCAGCGCATCCTATCATTTTCACAAAGGGCCTAAAAGAGATCAACGAGCAGATTTTTATTATATTGATGCGGACTTTGATTCTATAACTCCACGCTAGCCAACCTCTAATTGACCGCTGAAAGTTATGATAGAGTAGCGGCCAGTACGGATAAATCCTTCTTGCAAGTTGCTGCTTCATTATCCAACTCCTTTTTCACCAACTCCAATGCCTTAGAAACCACTATAAATTTGTCCTGAACATTCTAAAATTGACTCTTTTCTACCTGAAGTTGTTGACATGCATATATAGCGCTCGTCCCATAAAATTGCAAAATACCACTGCCGAGGGTTGGTATCTGAAGCAGAGAAGCAAGACTTTGTTGTGACATATGATAAGAAATAAGGGAGCGCATGGACTCCAGCAGACCCTCGAACTCGCTAGAGTCAAAGGTATGGAGGATATAGGGAAAAACAAAAAGATTGATAGATGGAAGTTCAGAGAAGTGCTAGGAAAATCTCAAAGGAATGGAGGGCCCTGGAGGGGATAATGAAGGGGCATCAATAAGTGGTAGGGTAAAAATAGCCAGAGGCGTTTGTGGGGGCAGAGGTAGGAGATTATAAGGCAGAGGCATGAGATGAGGAAATGGAAAATACTAGAGAATGGACAGAATGAGGAATGGTAGTAGCAGACCCTGACGTTAGAACATCGGACATTAGAATGGTAGTTGCATAACCCAATCCTGGCCCAACCTCTGAAAGGCATACATGCTCAATTTCCACCCGCTTCTTCTTACGATGATGCTAGAGTTGGCTCTCCGCCTCATCATCTAGAAGAGTCGGAGGAGTGGGAATTTTAATAGTCCCAAAGGTAGCACGAATGTCATTTTCTTTTAGATCTAGCCTTTATAGGAGGAAACATGGTGCCAGTATGATATTTAGGAGCTGTGGAAACATATGGTTGTGATTTTTGTTTGGCATACACATCTTTGTCGTGAGCCTCTAACGCCTGTGAAGGAATTTGAGTTTGGCTCCCTATTGCAGAGGCGTCACCCCGCTCTCAAATAGTCGCATGTTTCTTCTTCAACACCAAAACTTATCAGAGGCATCTTCTTGAACATTGGCCATCATCTTAAATCCCATATCCCCGACTTATAGGGCAATTTGAAACTGGCCTTCCTCACAAAGAGGTCCCGACTCTATTCATCACCATTTCATTTGCCTTAGAGTCTCCTCAAATTTTTTCCAGTCAAACTCATCCAGAGGAATCACCTCAGAGGCTACAATGGATTCAGGATTGAGAAGATCTAAACCACTAGTAGGCATCAGTTTCCCCCGAATCTCTAAACAAAATGACCATTTCACTGAGAAAACCACATATGATCATTCTCCATGAGAAAAAATAAGGATCATCAATGCTCTGTAGGGAGGAGTAAGGACCACGGCCTATCAGAGCCTGAAGATAGTCTTTGTTAACCACTCGATGAATGTGAAGCGTTTTGTTTCCCTTGAGGGCCACAAATCGAAGCAGATATTTGACCCTCTCATTCAATAATTTGGGACAATTGGAGAATACAAGGTCCCATGAGCTAAAAAGAGCAATTATCAAAAGTGCCATAAATCAACCAAAAGACACGAACATTACACTCAGAAGAAAAATCTGGCAAAATATCTTGGTTCATATTCATCCATAGAGGGAAGATGACATGGTTGATGCTAACAGCCTACCAATTGCCCGTCATAGATAGCAAGCCTTCGGATATTCAGTATTTATCCGAATACGGTTATCCGGTGAACATAATCATCGATTTCCGGGGAGAAAATATGTACCTCTCCATGCCACCAGCAGAACCAGCCTTCATCAAATAAAATAGGAAGAAAAAGTCATGAATGGTCAAGCGTAAGTCATAAATCATTGAGAATATGATAAATCCCACAATACACATGATGTCATTGGGAGTCGACTACATAAGGTGCAAATTGCACAACACACAAATGTAATATATCAAAGGGTGAATGGGGAATCGAAGGATTCAAAGGTGAAACTCTCCCATGATAGTACCACCGCAATGGATTGTGGCAGGAGTAGTTTCCCAGTGGGATTCACTCTCGGTGATGGGGTGCAGATAGATATTTTAGGGAGTATCAGTCTTCTTTCTCAACCGTTGGATTTTATCATCAAAAGAAGATGAATAAGGCATAGTGATAAGAGGATAATGGGATGAGATTTGAAAATGTCAAAGAATAACCATTTCACAGAGCAAGAGATGTAAAATTTTGAAATAATGAAGCTAATGAAGTCAGTCAAATCAGTATTTATGGGACGGCATAGTTGAACTCTTGTAGAAAATGAAAAGACATTTCAGAGTACCCCAAAAGCCCATTGAGGGCCCAGTCTTGGAATGTACAAGAAAGGCCTTTAACCTTGAGGTGCCTATGAGATTGATTATTTCCGCTACTTTTTCAAAATGACAGAAACAGAATGGGGAAATGTTTAGGAAAAAATCAAGCAATAGACACATGCTAGGCGCATAATAAAAGGGGTTCAGGGTTTCAGTCAAACTCTAACTCCAGAATTCTCTCATCAGATTCTGCGTCTGACTTCAGAGCCTCTCATTGGAGTCTGCCTCTAGAGCCTCCCATCAGAGTCTGAATTCAGGACCTTTTGGCAGAACGTCCACTTTTGACTCACCCCTTAAAAAAATAAATAGAAATCATGTAAGGAATTATACTAAAATGTCAGCTCTTTAATTACTTGAATTAATAAGGAATTAGACAGCTAAATAAAGTTCTTTCCCATTTCTTAAACCTGATTTTCCACCTGGAATAGGGAAATCCATATATTCTTGTTATTGGGGTAGTTAATTATGAATAAGAACGTTGTCAATCAGAGTTTCCTAGTAATGAAAGATTATAAGTTGAGAAGAATCCTTAGAGAAATGGAGGGATACGTTACTAATTGAGAGATAATAAGAACTCTTTTTACTTCTCACTTTGGTCCATTGGTTACATGATTTTATTGTTTGTGAGATTTCTTGCGCAAATAGTTGTTAAGGGATTGACCCAGCAACCCGGTCTCATGTCACTTCATGATTTTATTTTTGAAATTGCCTAATCTCACTCAAAAGGCCTATAACTAGTTGAGGGAATCTCTTACTTATAAATCCACGTCCAATCTCTATCCCGAATAATGTGAGATATTACAATACACCTCATTGGACCCCCAACGTCCTCGTTGGAAATGCTCACACTATATCGTTTATAATGTCATAAATCAACTAGTCAGATATTATCTACTTTGATGGCCTATGAATTGGCCTAGCAACCTGACCCATTGGCCCCTCACGATTTTATTTTTGTCATAAGGGAATCTCTTACTTATAATCACATGCCCTAGCTCTACCCTCAAACAGTGTGGGATACTACAATCCCTACTATTTATTGTGAGATTTTAGATAATTTTTTCTTAATTAAAAATTTGGTAGGGATTCAAGATGATTTTTTTATCCCAATTAAGAAATTAAGTTGGGATTCAGGATGGTTTTTTGTTACGAATCCATGATGAATTTTGACTCATTACTTAAAAAAAATCTTGCATTTCAGTTGAGATTCGGGATCCCATACCGAATAGTATGGGATTTAGGATAATCTTACATCCAATTGAAAATTCTAATACTGATTCCTGATGATTTTTCATCATGTTTGCATGATCATGTCGAAATTGAGATTGTCAATCCCGGCCCGACCAGATAGATAACACTAGTCCTCAACATAATATTATCACATCACTTAGCAATTAGAACAAGAGAGATCTGTAAATAGTGCCAAATAATGTAATACTTAGCAATTAGTGTAAGAGAGATTTGCATATAATATCCAAAAACTGTAATTTTTTTGGGCAACTCTCAACTAACCACGTACTAATAGAAGCTCCTAGGTAAAAATATTGATCACTATCAAAGATTTCTAATAATAATATTGTAACACCTCGAGTTTATATTTAATATTATAAAACTACTTTTCCATTAACGATGTTAAGATGATGACGGAATATAAGGACATTTATGGCAAACCGTCATATTTAATTTTTATTGTGAAGGAAAATTATTTGTGCACAACCTTTAGTGTTACAAATTATCTTTGAACCACCTCCAATTAGGTGAAAGTATCAACTCCTACTCGACCCGAACGGATATAGAAAATTGATTAATACTCAACCCAAACATATCAGGGGTTTGTGGGTCTTATCCCAAGGAAATTTCGACATTCTTATTAATTATTATCCTTAACATGTTTGAGCTAGCGTAGCACTATGGATGGCAAAACTTGAGTCGTTTTTTAACAACCTAATTTTGAATATATTTTAATGCTTAAAAATGAAATTAATATTAAAATTAAAGTTTTATTGGAAATTTGAATTAGGCCTTAAACTTTTAGTTATAAATTTATGTACTTAAAATTAAAAATATATTTATTAATTTAAAATGGAATAATTTGCTATATAGGTAGTGCTGAGATAATTTGCTAAATTAGAGGTGATGCAGAGATATTTTTCTATATATTTCTGCGTACTTTATATCTTTCTCTCAACTTTAGCATAGACAAACATGAAAATATCAGGAACCTGGTCTTTAGATTTCAAACCAAAAGCCTAAACTTTTATAGAACAATCATTAATAAAGGTTACAAAATAAAGTATATTGTTTACTGATTTAGTTTGCATCATGCATATATCAGTGTGAATTAAATCAAGTACATGTGATCTCCTAGATAGTGAAAAGCCTCCAAAAGCTCATATGTGTGTCTTTCCAGCTAAACAATAAACACAAATCTTGAGAGACATACCAGTCAAACCGAGTGGAAGCTTCTTTTTTGCTAGAGCTTGAAGCTCTTTCTCACCAATAAGACCAAGTCTTTTATACCAAATATCAATATCACTGTGGGATACAGAAACTGGGCGACGATGTTCTAGGCTCGCGACCTAGTTGGGAGTACGGAGTAGTCCGCGGGGGACTAAACCGGAGAATAATGGAGTCGCCACCCGGTGTGAACCGGGACAAAGATTTAAGGCCGCACTCACCCCTCGCAAGGGAAGACCTCAAACCGTTGGGTTCGGAATGGTCCCTTACTTATGCCACTTGTAATAAAATGATTTGTGCAATATTCTAACCAAGCCTAAACAATATATTTCCAAGGATAATTTACTCCTAAGTTCGCATGCATAGGTACAAAGCTCATATCCAAGTTTACATATAACACATTTTCATACTTGCATACAACCTATTTGCATACAATCTATGTCCAAATTTGCATACAACCTACTTGTATATAATCCATGTCCGAATTCATGCATAAAGATACATTGACATACGGAAGGCATACAATTTCACATTGGTAGGCCCAGAAGCGCAAACAAATAACATTCATACAAGCATGCATATTAAAGAAAGTCACTTAAGCGCATAATGGAAATAGATAACTAAAGAGGTAATACAAATGCATAAGGTAAAAAGAGACAACTATATGCTAAAATAGACATGTCGTGATGTGATGCAGAAAAGATATCTAGAATTGACACGAACACATGCGTGGGCCTTTTTCCAAGTGGTACGTGGAATTGTATCCCGAGTACAGATCATACTACCGTCTATTCGGAATCGGCTATGAAATTTATGTCCGGGTTTCCATCCAATATACCACGAGAAATAATGCCCAAATGCTATCATGACATGGGTACACCAATGATAATAGATCGAGCCAAGACAAGGATAGATGATGCAATCAATAGATGAAAGACGCGGCAAATATCGTGGTAAAGGTAGCCTTTTAGGCTTTTCTTCCCCCAAATGGAGAACCTTTTAGTCCAACACCATAAGCCCATGCACTTTTCATTACAATGCGTACAAAGATAAAGATAACTATATGAAACTTCGTATACCCGATTGAACACATTTTACATTCAACCGAATATACATCAACCGGCGCGGCAAAGCATCGTGGTAAAGGGTTTTAACCCCTCAAAATATGGGACCTTTAATCCAACTTACTAAGCCCATGCGCTCGATCACATAATGCATATAAAAAAATAAAGACAATAATATCGACTTCGTATACCCGATTGAACACATCTTACATTCAAACGAATATACATCAATCGGCGCGGCAAAGCATCGTGGTAAAGGGTTTTAACCTCTCAAAATAGGGGACCTTTAATCCGACTTACTAAGCCCATGCGCTCGATCACATCATGCATAAAAAATAATATAAATAATATCGAACTTCGTATACCCGATTGAACACATCTTACATTCAACCGAATATACATCAGCCGGCGCGGCAAAGCATCATGGTAAAGGATTTTAACCCCTCAAAATAGGGGACCTTTAATCCGACTTACTAAGCCCATGCGCTCGATCACATCATTACATAAACAAATAATAGGTGGAAATCAAGTAGCGAATAATGAACAAATCAAAACAACATAAAACGAAATATGCGCCGTTTACTCAAGTGGTACGTGGAGTTGTATCCCGAGTACAGATCATACTACCGTCCATTCGGAATCGGCTATGAAATTTATGTCCGGGTTTCCATCCTATATACCACAAGAGGCGACACATTTTCCGTTTTACTCAAGGGCCACAACATACATCATTCCACAATACATGCATTTACTATCTATTCAAGGGCCACAATCATGCATCAATAAACGACTCTCATGCGATAAAAACGAATAAAACAATTAAAAATATAGATGGAAATAATAGGAAAAGTACCCTCAGGTCTAACCTTTTATGTCGACTTTCGGACTCGCGTTTCACGGCCGTCGGAAGGGCTATAACTCCGTAACTCTTCCGGTTCACTGGATCAACGCTTTAGCTCGCTGTTTTGCTATTTAGGCCGCTGTTTTTGCTCTGTTTCGCTGCTATTTTGCTGCTGCTTTACTGCTGATTTTCGGTCACTGTGTTTGGTAATTTAGGCTACTGTTTTAAGGCTAATTTGGGGACTGTTTTGGGGCAGTTTTTTGATGCAGTTTTGGGGTGTTTTCTGGGTGATTTCAGGGGTGTTTTCCAGGTCTAATATTGTGACAAACTGGACATTGCAGCGGACTTTAAGGGCGTGCAGTTTGGTGTGTCCAGTGGGCGCAAAAGACAGTGCGGTGCAAGGAAGATTAGGCGGCAGTTTGGGCAGTTTGTAGGGGTGTTTTGCGGCAGTGAGTAAGGGCTGATGAAGGCTAGGGGCAGTGTGGCTTTGAGTGTTGAATGGTTAGGGACAGTGTGGCGTTAAGTGTTGAATGTGACTGTGAGGTGGTGGGGCTAGTTTATTCGGCTTTGGCTGCTGTGAGACACTTTGGCGTGAGGTGTGTGAGTGGCTTTCGGTTTATGTGTGAACTGTGTTTGTTAGGGAGAGAAGGCAGCCGTGATGTCAACGTGGTTAAGGGTTTTATGGGTTATTTGTTGGCTAGTTAGTGGCTGATTGGGTGTGAGGGCTGTGCGCGAAGTGTTGAATAAGGGGTCTGGCTATTAGGGTTTCTGGTTTGTGATGATAATGGCGGGTTATTGGTTTTGGTTGGTTGAGGGAGAAGGGATGAGCTGGTCACGTGAGGAATTATGGTCGTGTTTAGGTGCGTGGGGGGGTGAGCTGTGTGTTTCGGCGAGAAGAGATAGGAGAGCTGGATTGTTTGATAAATGAAGGCTGAGTGTGGTGTATGGTTGCGGCCTGTGTGTGAAGTCCAGGTTGAAGAAGGGACGTGGTGTTAGAGAGAGAGGGATTGAAGCCGAGAGTTTAAGGTTTGTTTGTTGAGAGAAGCGAGGGAGATAGCTGATGAGTGTTTAGGGTTTTTATTATTTGTTTGTGCCGTGAGGATTGGCCGTGAGAGAGAGAGCCAGGGTTGCAATATTGTTGTTGTTTATATAGAGAGAGGTAGGGTTTGCATGGATTTGGTGTCAAACAAGGAAATGATTTGATTGATTGGGGGGACAAATTTTGGTGAATTAGGAAGGTTGAATATTTGATTGGTGTTAATTATGCATTTAATTTGTTAGATTAGGAAGTCAATATTTTTAATTGGTTATAATTGATTTTAATTAGGCATTTTATTTGTTAATTAGGTGAGTAAATATTTTAAATTGGTGAGTGATTTATTAAATTAGGAAGTGATTTATTTTAATTTTGGTAATGATTATATTTTATGTCTTATTTAATTTGGTATATCAATTAATTAATATTTATTTTAAGTAATGTTTAATTTAATTTAGATTTATTTTAATTGGTTTAATTTAATTAGCTTTTAATTTGATTTAATTATTTAATTTAATTGGTTTAATTTAATTTCAATTAGCTTTAATTTAAATTAATTTAATTTGTGACATGTGTTTTAAATGTTTTAATTTTTTTGATTGGGCTTGGGTGAGATGGGCTTGGATTTATGCATGAGGGCTAGATGTGGGGTTTTGGGCCAAGGTTAAGTGTTTGTGGGTTTTTTAGGCTAAAGGTGTTTTAAAACGGAGGTCCACCAGCGAGCCCGAAGCTAAACAAGCGAGTCAAATTCGACAAAGTACTGATTTCCATCTTTTCCCTTCCGACGTCCGTTTCCCGCGGCTTCCGCGACTTAAAAGGTAGTGCCTCCAAATGAGACTCATCATCGGGATTTATATGCAAAAATGCAGTGCCTAAAATCACCATCTTTTAAAACTACTTTCACATCTTCTTTCTTGATCTTAGCTCCTATCACATAAAAAGTGTTAACTTTCTTTCTCTTGGCTACTATAATGGAGACTTTAGTAAGCTTCCATTTCCCTTCACCAAGTTGGTTAGAATAATCATCATCATCAAGCATTCTGATTGAGATCAAATTAAGGCGAATATCTAGAATATGTCTGACATCTTTAAGTAACAAGTTAGAGCCAATACTGGTTTCTAAGTAAATATCTCTCATGCCGACAATCTTGGAAGCACCCTCGTTTCCCAACCTAACAAAATCGTAATTACCACTAGTATAAGATGTGAAGAAATCAACGTGTATAGTAATATGAAATGAAACACCCGAATCAATCACCCAATCAATATTATGGTAAGTGAGATTTATAGAACTTTCATCATAAATAATACCCATATCACCATTAAGTATGATTGCAGTATCATCTATCATTTTTCTATCTATCGCCCTTTTCCTTCACCTGTTCTTTTTTCCACAATCTACGCCCCATTTTTATGTGACTCATTTTATTGCAATGAAAACACTTGGAACTTCTCCTCTAAGCCTTAGATAAGCCTTTCTTACTTTTCTGAAACAAGTGCATCTAACTCAGAGGGACCTATTTCAATATTCTTTCTTCTAAATTCTTAATGCATAGCCTGTTTATAACCATACCTAAGGTTAGCTTTCCATTCGTTACTGAATTATTCACTTACACCACTAATGTTTCCTAACTGTCAGGTAAGGAATTAAGCAAATACAATGCTTGCATCTCAATAATTAGTGTGATCTTCATCCTAATCAACTCATCAACAATACCATAAAACTCACTAGGTGTGTTCAGGTACATTGTGCCCTTGTTTTATTTCAAATTCACAAGGTTTTTTCATCTAGTTAGCTTTGTTATGTGCAGTTGACTGCTCATAAACTGTTTCCAATTTCTTCCAAAGAACATTGGCCTTAGTCTCCTTTGTTATATGGTTGTACACACTCTGATCAATCCATGACCTTATAATACCTATAATTTTTTAGTTCAATTGAGCTCATTTTCTATCATCCAAATATTTGGATTTAACATCATCACATTGAATAGGTTTATGTAAGCCTTTCATATAGAGCAAATCCTTCATCCTAACTTCGAAATTCCATAATTCTAAAACTTTCATTTAATCATGCAAGCCGGAAACTCCTCCATTAAATCCACACAAGTAATCATGTCACATATAACCCAAACTCTAATACCACTTGTTGGGAGAGAGATTTATAACAACGTTACCAATAATTAAGTGGAAACAACTATTTCCTTCTTTATGTGATTAAAACGGATTGTGTGCCATAAAATAAAGTAACGGAAGCTAAAAAGGAATCACAACTAAGGCAATAAATAAACACAAACAACCATAAAATGAGACATCAGATTCCACGTAAAAAACCTAAATTGGGAAAAATCATGGATTGTTGTTCGATATAAACTTTGACAAATAATTAAATGGATTATAATACTATATATTCATAACATCAAGAATCTCAATAATATTAACTACCACCAACAATATACTATCACAAGTGGGTATCACAAATTTCAATTGAAGAGAGATTAAATATAAAATCATGATCAATAAAAATGTAGAATACGATGTTGGGAACTCATCTCATAAATATGAGGAAAATGGAGTAGATTTGACCCTCTAATCATCCGATTAAAGATTCAAAACCCACCCCCAAAAACTAAGTTTCGGACACTACTTTCTCTCTATTCGCAAATCTCACCTTTTTGCAAGTTAAATTGCTCACTGCCTCCACTTACAATTTGATCTAAATCTAAAGTTAACTAGTTAATAAACTTTTGGGCCACCAGTTGGACCAAACATGATTTTTAGAGATAAGTGTAGTTTTATATTATTATTTTTTACCTTAATATTTTGAACGGTACAAATAGGTATATATATAATCTAATAAAAATTCGCAATTGAAGCCCAATGCAAATCTAATAAAAAAATATCAACACAAAATGTGGAAAAATTAACTCATAGTCTTGATAAGTGCACGAAAGTGTACTTAGAACACTGTTAACTTAGCTTCATATCATATGTTTTAATCTTAATTATAGTCATTTTATGCTTTGTTAATAGGAAGTGATGGATCAAAGAGAATGGAGCAATTGAACATGTTTCAGAGCCTAACAGACATATCAGACGCACGCAGGAGCATCAGGCGCGCACTGAAATTAAAAGGCTATAACTTTTGATTTAGAAAGAGTTACGAGACCCATAATATATCGATTTGCATCTACTCGAGGAGAGATCTAGTCAATTGAAGCATCCTTCAAAGCTGCTGGCGCGTCTAGAGGCTCGGCGCACGTCGCGACGTGAAACTGCGATTTCAGGATTTTGTGCTGTGTGTTTTTAATGCAATTTAGGGTTTCAGGACTTTTCTATATAAATCCAACTTCGTCCCAACCCTAGAGGAGGAGAAAATCAGAGAGAAACAGAGGAAAAACACTCAAAAAGAGCCAAAAACATAATTCATAGAGAGGAAGAACGAAGAACTTCAAGGAAATCATGACGTCTCTCCGATCTATTCAGGCTGCATCTCTTTCTTCCATGGAGAACTAATCTCCTAGGCAAAGCTAAGGATGAACTCTTGTATTTTAACTTCTTATATTCATGTTGTTGATTCTTGAATGAACCTTTTAACGTTTAATAAAATGATGGTTGTTATTCTTTATTATCATTCGATTTATTAGCCCAGAAATTGTGTTTTGTCAAATCCCATATAGATCCAGTCATGCTTCTTCTATGTGTGATTTGTGAAATCAGTTGTGACTGGTAAAGTTGTTTTATGTGTTGGTCTTCTGCTGCAGTATTGCCTGAGGGTATATTGTCGACGTTAGATAGCTCGTAATAATAACTTTTGTTTGCTGTTAACATAGAGAAAATAATCATTGATTACCCTAGAATTTAATATGAGTAGAATTGAATATCTTCCAATTGTTGGTTTGGGATGTGAAACCTTCAATTGTGTAATGAAAAGAATCAATAACTGAATACAAAAGGTTGATACAAGAGGAATTCCTGATGCTTTGCTGTTTATCTCTGTAGATATTTCCTGCATACTTTTCATACTTTTTATTTTATTTTCTTTTATCTTATATTATCAATTTCATTCATTTTCTTTATTTAAGTTATTGTTAACGTTTCTGTTTAAGTAAATTTGTTCCTGTAACCTTCTCTCTGTGGAATCGACACCAACTGTACTGCGATAACCGCGAGTCATATTTGGGCGTAATCAAAATTTGGCGCCGTTGCCGGGGAGACGGTTTACAAGCAAAAGGACCAGGTTTGCCTAGTCAACAACGAAGCGGTAACTTCGTTCCATTTTTTTTATTATTAGTATTTTTTTTATTTATTATTTATTATTCGCTTATTTATTTTTCTTTTAGTTTTTACTTTTTATTTTTAATTAGTTCTTTTTATTTTTTCTAGTCGTTTATTTTAGTATTTATTTTAGTTATTTTATTTCTGTTTTAGTTCAAGTTAGATTTTAAGTTTTATTTTATTCCTTTAATTTATTTATTTTTTATTTTATTTTATTTCTCGTATTAATTGAGCTTCAATTACATGTCTAGACGTAGGGATATATTTGGTAGATTTATTAGGACTGAAGAAGAAAGCTTAGATTCTGAGAACATATTTGAAAATCCTTTTTCTACACCATCTGCGTCTAGCTCACATAACATGAGTGAATACGAGAGACCACCTAGGAAGACTCTTGAAGAGTACCTCTACCCAACTCGCACAGCTACACCTTCGTGCATCATGTTTCCTATTAATGCACCACACATAGACTTTAGGCCTGGAATGATACAGTATCTTCCAACTTTTCACGGTTTAGAGAGCGAGAATCCTTACGTGCACATTATGGAGTTTGAAGAGGTAGTAGCAACCTTCCATGACCGGTTTGGAACCACTGACACGATTAGACTTAAGTTCTTTCCATTTGCCCTTAAGGATAGAGCTAAGAGCTGGTTGTATTCTTTGAGACCTAGGTCAATAGGATCGTGGGGCGAGATGACCCAGGCATTTTTCGATAAATACTTCCCACACCATAAGACAAATGCCCTGAAAAGAAAAATCTCCACCTTCTCCCAGAGAGACAGTGAGACCATTTATCAAACTTGGGAGCGGTATAAGGAGTTGTTAGCTAGTTGTCCTCACCATGGATATGAGAGTTGGCATTTAGTAAGTTACTTTTATGATGGACTAACCCCTAGGGAACGCCAATTCGTTGAGACGATGTGCAATGGTAAGTTCATTCGAAAGGACCCTGATGAGGCGCTCGAATATTTAGATGACCTAACTAAGAAATCTCACACTTGGACTGGACCTAATTCCATAGATAGCACTGATAGGACACACCCTACCCCTTCGAGCAGGAGCGTACACCAATTGAGAGAAGAGGATAGTCTTAAGGCACAAGTTGAGCTATTGACCAACAGATAGAAACCTTAAAAGCCAGAAATAGCAAGACTATGCATTCAATAGCCCACCTAGAACCCCATGAGTGTCCTGTATATAGTGAGACGAGGGGTACATATGAGGAAAATTACAATACTTCAGGGATGTACCAAATACCTTATACACCATATTCTGACACCTATAATCCTAGTTGGCAGAACCATCCAATGTTAGTTGGAGGCAGAAGTCCTATCAGCCTACCCAGACACCACAACCTTGGAGTTACAGTACCTCACAGTATCACACACCTGCCATTCCTGTGAATTCTTTAGAGGATAATGTGCAAGCATTTATGGAGGCCCAAAAGGCCATTATGGAAGTCCAGAATAAAACAAATCAAAGGATTGAGTCGTTGATAGTTCAGGTAACTGAAGACCAAAAGGAAATTAAGAGTCAAATCTCTAAATTGACTAATGTCCTGAGTGTGCAAGAACAAGGAAAATTATCATCCGAAACTCAACCTAATCCACTAGGTCAGTACATGGCACAGGCTAATCATGAGGTATCCAGTATAAGAGGTGTTGATGTCATAATCAGTAGGAGCGGTAAAGATGTAGGAATGCAGAATACCTCCAACATTATAGATGACCCCAAGGATAATAGTGCATATACCCCTCAGGAAGAACAAGTGCCATCATTTCAAATTAGAGTACCTTTCCCACAAGCACTTAGGCCCACAATGAGAGTTCCAGTTCCAAATGTTGAAAAAAAATCACAGGGTGAGCGTGAGTGTCATTACTCATACACGCTAGAAGTAATTCTATCGGAAATAATGTCTCTACAACCTGAATCAAATCCTTCTGAACTGAAACCGGTCCCTAAGAATCGAAAAAGGAAGAAAATGAGAGTTAATGCTCAATTAAAGATGATACGTGTGAGGTTAAAGAGGAGATTGAGTGAATCTTTCCTTATGTGCAGTACAAATTTCAGCCACCAGACCATGGATTAGAGGATAAACTGCCACAGCTAGACAAGCATTCTCTTGCATGCCTCATCAGTACGCTCGATGGAAACCACCATGACAACTTGAGTGCTTGTGTCTGGCTGAAGACGTTAAACTTAGCGCTAGCGGGGAGGCAACCCTTGCATCTGTATTTAATTTTATTTACTTTAGTTTTATATTATTGTGTGCTAACTGCATGTTTATTTTTCTGTTTGCATGAGTGTTTATGCAGGAGTTAGCACAACCTACACAACCACACCACTAAAGTCTCACCAGCAGGGACCTGATCAACTCCGCGCCTGGTAGTGTTGTTCCTTAATCATTTTTCTTTACATTTATCTTACATTGAGGACAATGCAAATTTTAAGTGTGGGGGTGTGTGCATGCGCATGAAAACCTGTCTTAAATACATTTGATTATTTTCTTTTAAAAAAACAAATTGTTTTGTTTTGTTTGTTTTTAGTCCTTAATAGTTAAACATAGTTCCTATGATGATATTGTTTGTGTTAGGATGAAATCTTAGAAACGATAAGTCCTTTAAATGTACTTTTATCTGATAATTTGAGTAGTTTATCTATGTTAGACTCGTAAGCACTTAATTATGGGTTTTTAGCAGTGGAAGCCTGAGTAGTTAGCAAGATGACTAGTTGAATAAATTGTATGTCGATGAATGACCGTTTGCTTAGATATCTATCCTGAATTGCTTGTGTTATGACGTATGGTATGGTTGCAAATAAAGGAAAAGTCTCTGAAGAAAGAAAGTAAACCACCTATAACCGATAAGCGTGAAGCTACCCATGGCGCGAGTATTAGGACCACCATGAGGAGAAATGCTACCTTAAAGGGTAGGTGTGTTAAAAAAAATAATAATGGCAAAACAGAAAGAAAAGAAAAAATTCAAAAGAAAATGCAACAAGAGACAGGAAAGAAAAGAAAAAAATCATACCATATTGAGCACACATAAAAGCAACTACAGAACTTAATTGAGATATCTAGGTTGGTTAGACCCATCGACCCCGATTTTTAAACGAAATCATTGAGTTGGTTTACCTAGGAATAAAAGCTGTGAAAGAACCTTAGCACACACACACTTTGAGTCTAGCTTAGATGATTTATTCAAAGATTTAGATTTGAGTTGCGTTGAGTACTTTGAAGGTTCTATTGTTTCATTACTATGCATTCTCTGAGGACATACTTATGTGAAACTATTGGGACTATTTAATTTTGCATGATTGTGTGTTTTGAATGACGTTTGTGGGTGTCGTCGCTGTAAGCCCTCACGAGACTATACTCGTCCACTAGGGACACCTAGGGGTTTAAAGGCTTGTTGCATGCGCTAAATGCAATCGTGATCCCTACGAAAGTGGCTTAGATAGTTTTTATTTATTTAATTTTTATTTTATTTTACGCTTGAATTGCTAGAGACTAGCAATAAGCTGGTTGGGGGTTGTGATAAGTGCACGAAAGTGTACTTAGAACACTGTTAACTTAGCTTCATTATCATATGTTTTAATCTTAATTATAGTCATTTTATGCTTTGTTAATAGGAAGTGATGGATCAAAGAGAATGGAGCAATTGAACATGTTTCAGAGCCTAACAGACATATCGGACGCACGCAGGAGCATCAGGCGCGCACTGAAATTAAAAGGCTATAACTTTTGATTTAGAAAGAGTTACGAGACCCATAATATATCGATTTGCATCTACTCGAGGAGATCTAGTCAATTGAAGCATCCTTCAAAGCTGCTGGCGCGTCTAGAGGCTCGGCGCACGTCGCGACGTGAAACTGCGATTTCAGGATTTTGTGCTGTGTGTTTTTAATGCAATTTAGGGTTTCAGGACTTTTCTATATAAATCCAACTTCGTCCCAAACCCTAGAGGAGGAGAAAATCAGAGAGAAACAGAGGAAAAACACTCAAAAAGAGCCAAAAACATAATTCATAGAGAGGAAGAACGAAGAACTTCAAGGAAATCATGACGTCTCTCCGATCTATTCAGGCTGCATCTCTTTCTTCCATGGAGAACTAATCTCCTAGGCAAAGCTAAGGATGAACTCTTGTATTTTAACTTCTTATATTCATGTTGTTGATTCTTGAATGAACCTTTTAACGTTTAATAAAATGATGGGTTGTTATTCTTTATTATCATTCGATTTATTAGCCCAGAAATTGTGTTTTGTCAAATCCCATATAGATCCAGTCATGCTTCTTCTATGTGTGATTTGTGAAATCAGTTGTGACTGGTAAAGTTGTTTTATGTGTTGGTCTTCTGCTGCAGTATTGCCTGAGGGTATATTGTCGACGTTAGATAGCTCGTAATAATAACTTTTGTTTGCTGTTAACATAGAGAAAATAATCATTGATTACCCTAGAATTTAATATGAGTAGAATTGAATATCTTCCAATTGTTGGTTTGGGATGTGAAACCTTCAATTGTGTAATGAAAAGAATCAATAACTGAATACAAAAGGTTGATACAAGAGGAATTCCTGATGCTTTGCTGTTTATCTCTGTAGATATTTCCTGCATACTTTTCATACTTTTTATTTTTATTTTCTTTTATCTTATATTATCAATTCATTCATTTTCTTTATTTAAGTTATTGTTAACGTTTCTGTTTAAGTAAATTTGTTCCTGTAACCTTCTCTCTGTGGAATCGACACCCCAACTGTACTGCGATAACCGCGAGTCATATTTGGGCGTAATCAGTCTCATACAATCACATAAGAAACTCAAACCCTCCACCATAAAGATAAAAGAGGAGGTCCTGATGTAAATACATACATACATTGTAATGTAAATGAATGAAAGTAAGTCAAATATTTTGCCACAATAATTTATTCAAATCAACACTTGAATTCACAAAATTTCAAACTTTCAATTAATTGTGTAAACAATTTTCTTGCACCAAAGCGGCAAGAATTCTTTTGAGGTGGCTATTGTAAACGAACGGACGTTCTATGTTAACAAGGTGACCTGCTTTTTCAATTGACTCCAATGTTGCTTTCTCTCCCACTTGCCTGTTGTCAAATTAAAACTCTTGTTATTTTTTGGATCAACAAAAAGGAAAACATTAATATGGAAAATAATGGCTTCTTAGGGGGGAAAAATACAATGACATGGAAAAAATATATGGCTTCTTAGTCAGTATTGTTATCAACAAAAATTGTACGACGCATGTTTTAAAATGTGGATTAGAAATTACAGTTATCATAATCTAATTATAATTTTACATGAACGATTTAAATTTTATTTACAATTATCACATCAATAAGGACTCATCATCAAATTTTATGAGTAATTTTATGAAAGCTTTATTCTGTCTCCACTTATGATGAATAACTTACTCCTCGAATAAACCTCCCTCAAGTAATGAATTTGTTTGGTCATATGGGAAACTAAAGGCAGACTTGGCAAGTAAATAAGAAATCACAGAGAAAAACAAAGAGTTAATGTGGTTCGTTGGAGAGTAGCTCCAACCTACGCCCACTAGAGCAAAGAAATGAAACTTTATTATTAGATCGGGTCAAACCGACCTGTTTTCTGCCTTTCTATCACTAAGCTTTTTTGCTCTCTTTTATAAGTTGCGAAAATATGAAAAACGCTAATAAACGAGCCCAAAGGAAACCTCCCAAAAAAATTGAATCCTCGACCCCTTTATATAGGCCCCTGAATCTTCCGTTACACCCATAGATTTACCATTACTCCAACCCATGATGTCAGCCACGTCCTCTTGTCATTATTACCCACTATTACATGTTCCCTTCATATTAGCTCTTGAATCTTTTACTGCATTAATTAATTTACTGTTACACCAACTTGTGACGTCAGCCACGTCCTCTTGTCATTATTGCCCACTATTACACATTCTGCCAGCTTGCAAATCTACCACTCTACTACTGTTACACGTTCTGCCCCCGTGACAGCCTATAATTCAACCACTCTCACGTTGTTCCGTGTGCTAGGAGATAATCATTTGCCCTACTCCCATTGTATCACCATTCTAGAGGCTCAAACTCTCATATAGCGCTTACATCATCCAGGCATAAGCACAAGATACGGCAACCCCGACCTAGGTCACCGATCGGCAAGCCGAGGTGATCGGTGTCGGCCCGAGGTCTCCGGCTTATGTAATATCTGTCTCAGCGGGTGGTCGGTGTACACCCTAATAGGGTGGGCTTGAAAATAAGGGCCTAACTTCCTCGATGTAGTGATTAAGGACAAAGCCACTAGTGCGTGGGCTAGATACTGAGTTTCCGCATCCAGCAGGGCCTTACTAATATAGTACACTGGCCTCTGGATTTTTTCTACTTCATATACTAATACCAATCTTATAGCATATTAGGAAACAACCAAGTACAAGAATAACAACTCACCCGCAATCGGCTTAGCCAGCAGTGGAAGTTGGGGCCAAGTACTTTTTGAGTTGTTGGAACGCGTCCTCACACTCACTTGTCCAGCTGACTTCTTTCTTGGCCTTCTTAATTAGTTGAAAGAAGACATGGCACTTGTCATTGGCTTTAGAGATGAACCGATTGAGTGCTGCCACGCGACTCGTTAAACTCTACACTTTTTTACCGTCCTCGGAGGTTTCAGATCCATCACTGTCCTGATTTTCAGTGGGTTTGTCTCGATGCATCGTACACTGACCATGTACCCCAAAAATTTTCCCAAAGATACCCTGAAGGCGCATTTATATGGATTTAACCTCATATTATGCTTTCTCATGAGCTCAAATGTCCCTTTGAGGTCATCCAGATGGTCTTTGGGTTGTGCAGTCATCGTGATCATGTCGTCAACATAGACCTGCATTGTCTTGCCAATGAGCGGCCTGAAGACCTTATTACCCAATCTCTGATAAGTGGCCCCAACATTCTTCAATCCAAAGGGCATCATTTTGTAACAATACAATCCATGGTCGGTGATGAAGGTTGTCTTCTCCTCATCCTCAGGATTCATTCTAACCTAATTGTACCCCAAGAAGGCATCCATAAAGCTGAGTAACCCATGACATACTATCGAGTCCATTAACCGATCTATATATGGGAGTGGAAAGATGTCCTTCGGGCAGGCCTTGTTTAAATCAGTGAAATCCACGCACATTCTCCACTTCCCATTAGCCTTCTTCACCAAAACCAGGTTCGATATCCAATCTGGGTATTTAATTTCCCTGATATACCTGGCCTTTATTAATTTTTCTAGCACTACCTAGATCACCTTGTATCGCTCCTAGTTGAAAATCCTCCTCTTCTGTTTTACCGATTTATGGGCTTGATCTATCGCCAGGCGATACTGATGATCCTTGGGGTCAATTCCAGTCATGTCCATGTGATCCCATGCAAAGACATCCGTGTATTCCTTCAAAAAATTCCAGCAGCCGCCTCCTCAAGTTTGGCTCCAGCTCCACCCCAACCTTTATTATTTTCCCATGACCAAAGATCCCCACTAGCTCCAATTCCTCTCCTGTTTCTAACTGGGTAGGTTCCTCAGGTCGGGGATCGGCTGAATCTGCTTATGCTGCATCCCCTTCTATTTCTTTCCTCGTCGCTCATACTTCTTCAATGCATAGGGTTTCTCTTGACACGACTACAAAGCAACTGTTTGCCAGCTTTTGGCTTCCACAAACAACCCCAACCCCATCTCAGGTCAGAAAATTCAATTTCAAGTAATAACTTGACATGGCTACCTTCGACTTCATCATAAGGGGTCTTCCCAAAACTTCCAGATAGCTGCTCATGCAATCGACTACTGTGAAATCCATCATGATGATCCGAGTATGGGGCTGTCCCGATAGTTATTATCAACTGTACCCGACAAATGGGACAACTGTTACTCCCTCATACCCATACAATGGTGTTGCATCATAGATCAAGGTAGTGAACTCAACTCCCAAACTATTCAAGGCATCCTTGGAGATGATAGCCATCGCACTCCCTGGGTCTATCAGTATTATGTCCTCCTTGGCCTCACCAATATTATCATTGATTATTAGTGTGTCATCATGAGGGTAGCTCACTCCTTGCGTGTCTTCCTCGGTGAACATTATGGACACTATCCTGGCCTTATAGATCTTCATGACCCTCTCTGTTGCCAGTACATATGGGGTCCTTGGTCTGGTAATAGTTCTTTCTTTCTCTGTTTGAATCATCGGCCAATGTCTTTCTCCCTGTTATTGTGAACATTGGCCTCTGCTCCCTTCGCTGTCTAACCCTCATAGCCTTATGGTCTATGCATTCATTCAGGTAATCATTCCTCACTAGGTCCTCCACCTATTCCTGCAGGTCCTTACATCTATCTGTAGCATGCCCCTTCACATTGTGTTGTGAACAATATACCATGTGGTCTCTCTTCTCAATCGGGAACCTCCTCAAGTCAGGCTCAGTTAGTAAGCCTTTATATTGAATTTCTCAATCAATCTTGGCCAATGGTCTGTTCAGGGCGGTATAAATTGTTCCTCCAATGCATGAGTGACCTTGATCGGGGGCTTTCTCTCATGCGTTAGATCAACTTGAGCCATCGGCCTGAATTTCTTCATCCACGGGGCTGGTCCTCTATAATTTTCGCCCATATCACGCTGATTCTCTTGCCTTGGTGTGTTCGGTGCATGGGTAGCTCCTCATCGGGCTGTCTTATTCTCTTCTTCAAGCAATATAAATTTCTTTATCTGTTTCAAGGTTGTGACATAGTCCGGTACCTCATGGATTCTTATGTGGTACCATAGCTTCCCGACCCTTAAGGCTCACTTAAAACTCTCCAATGCCTCCGGGGACTCATACTCCCCGACTTCCAATACCAAGCTATGGTATCGATCAATAAAGCTCTCCAATGGATCGTTATCTCTTTGCTTCATCATACTCAAGGACCTCACTGTCTTCCTTGGTAGAGATACTCTCTTGAAATGGCGCACTGAGGACTTTCTTGGCTGTGAAAAACTACTGATACTTTCCAAGGTTAAGTATCTGAACCACAGGCTGGTCGATCCTCCCAAAGTCAACGGGAACACCTCGTATATCGCCTTTCCTACCATTCCCTGGATTTTCATCAATATGGTCTTTGTTTCCCTTATAAACATCCATCGTGGGCATGGTGAATTTCCTCGGAAACTCCACCGCCAATATTTCTTTCGCAAACGGGGCTGTTGTCCCCATATCCATATCACCATGAGCTCTTCCTCTCATACTTTCCTCCTATTTCCTCATCTCCCTCCGAAACCAATCCCTCATTTGACTTTCAGAGTTGTCATCATCTCGTCCAAGGGCCTCTTCATGCCTCACACATCGAGTGTGATATCCTCCATAGCTGGGAACTTCATGCCCCATCTCTAGATACCGTTCCAAGTTATTTTCCCTAAAACAATGGCTGTTTCCGGATGATTATGGGTTTGCCTACCTTATTCGTCTTCCCACGGCTCTCTTGTTTGCATGGCGCTAGCAACAACTAAAGATCTTACCCTCCGGGTATTTTTCTTCTCACTTCCATGATCTCCATCCGCTCCGGCGATCTTTTTTCCCTTTGATATTCCTCTCTCCTTTGACTAGGACCTACCTCCCCTTGTTCTCTAGTCTTCTTCTCTAACTTCTAAATCTTCTCCATCATAGCCTTCATAAAGGCCTGAGTTTTTTCCCTCTATTTTCAAGCATCTTCCCTTTCATTTCGTAGGGTTTCTTCCGTCTTCTCCATCAATTATGTTGTCGAAGCCTATGGAGTTCAATGGTTTCCATCTCCTACCATTGTCTTAGCGTGTTTGCTGCTTTTTGTACTGATCCCCACAGACGGCGCCAACTATTGATGGTGGTTTTTCGTTCCACGGGTAATTTAAGGAACTTACTCCTCGAACAAACCTCCCTCAAGTAATAAATTTATTTGGTCAGATGGGAAACCAAAGGCAAACTTGGCAAGTAAATAAGAAATCATAGAGAAAAATAAAGAATTAACGTGGTTCGGTGGAGAGTGGCTCCAACCTACGTCCACGGGAGAAAAAGAAAGGAAATTTTATTAATAGATTGGGTCAAACCGACCTGCTTTCTTCCTCTTTATCACTTATCTTTTTTGCTCTATTTTACAAGTTGTGAAAATATGAAAAATGCTAATAAACGAGCCCAAAGGAAACCCCCCAAAAAAACTGAATCCTCGACCCTTTTATATAGGCCCATAAATCTTCTGTTACACCCTTAAATTTACCATTACTCCAAAACATGACGTCAGCCACGTCCTTTTGACATTATTGTCCACTATTACATGTTCCCTTCATATGGGCTCTTGAATCTTTTACTGCACCAATTAATTTATTATTACACCAACTCGTGACATCAGTCACGTCCTCTTGTCATTATTGCCCACTATCACACGTTCTACCAGCTTGCAACTCCTCAACTCTACTATTGTTACACGTTCTACCCACATGACAGTCTATAATTCAACCACTCTCATGTTGTTCCGTGTGCCAGGAGATAATCCTCTGCCCTACTCCCATTGCATCAACCTTCTGCAGACTCAAACTCTCATGTAGGACTTACGTCATCTAGGTATTAGCACAAGTTATGGAAACCCTGACCTAGGTCACCGGTCGGCATTCCGAGGTAATTGGTGCCAAATCCTCTTCTTTTCTTTTTTACCAGGTCAGGTCAATAGAGATTTCCTAACTTCCCCCACTTTCTCCTTGCAATTCCTAAATATTCTTGACGAGTGTTCGAGGGCTTATTATCATATCGGATCGGTCTTCACAAATGAAAATGCTACCGAGCCGGATCTTTCTCACCATATCGAGGACCTCTACGCCTCGGGCTTAGGCCCTTCTACCCAGCTTCTCACCCTTAAAAAGAGTTAGAGCCCCGAACTTGGTAATTGAAAACCCTTTTATATCTTTTTTTCATATTTCAAAATTTCTCGGGTATGAAAACCCCCATCAACAAATGTTTCTAATAAAATCTTCTAAATTATATTTTTATTAATAAAATTTTTAAAAAAATGTTCCCCATAATTTTATATTTTGCTCCTTTCTTATATACTATCTATAACAAAAATATGGTTATTTATTTTTAAATCTCAAAATAAATCATATACTTCGTATAACGTCTAATTTAATTGATTATTTTTGGACTTAGCGACTTAAGAAACACTAAAGAAAATCTTAAATAAATAAATAAATAAATTATAACTGGGGATGGAAATCGGGACGTCTTGTCCTATCAAGATAATGATTCAGAACGAAAAAATATTCCGATTCTCAGATTGACTGGTTTGGGATCATGAATCCCGAAGGCTAAAATTTAGGATTCGAGATGATTAATTATCCCGAATTTCGAAATAAATTTTTTATACGGGAAGAAAAATCATCTTAAATCCCGACTGAAATTTTTATCCGAATTCATTTTTCATCTGAATCCCGAACAAAATTTGAGATTTTTTGCCCCTACTTATAACTTACTAGTAGTTCCATTTTTATAGCAACATGAAAAGGCCTAAGATATAACTTTTGCCTATGACCCTCAAATTCTCTTGTACGACCTCCGAGGTCACTTTATTTATATATAGTAATATGAGAAAACTAATGTAACTTGGGATGTTTATTTAGTGGATTGGATCAAAAAAAATATTCCAAAGTCACAACTCGAAAAATGATTAGGTTGTTAGGAGATAGCAATAGTGAAGTCAAAACTTCTATTCATTAGTAATAAAATTTGATTTTCATAAAAAAATATAGATACACCTTATTTTAGCGGAGACAAAATCAAATTATCTCACTAATAAATCATATTTTTCATTAATTTATGAAAAATATTTTATTAAAATTTCGAATTAAGTGGAGAGGACTGTCCCCACTTATATGTGTGTAGGGCTCCGCCATTGGATAGTGATCAATTTGATACAAATTAAATATTTAGTGTTGAAATTTAGAAATAATAAGTAAATATCAAGATAAATTGTTAAGTTGTTAAAATTATAAAGGTAAATTCTGAAATATTTCTAATCTTAAATCAGATCAACCTGATTTCTTAAAAATCTGAATCTGTAATTTCTACAAGGATTGGATTAATATGAAAATAATTTTTTAATTTTCAAAATCTGTGGTTAAAAATTATACAACCCTAAATATAATGTGTAATCATCTTCAAACATAAATAAAAGAAAATATAACAAAAGCTAATTATAAACTTACTCTTTCAAATTGCGGGCAGTTTGCATATCGAAAATCTTGTCAGTCTCGCCCCACAGGAGATGTATTTTCTGCAAATTATTTCAATTCAATCGATAAATATTAATTTCAGTAAAGATCTCCTTCACAGATAATGGTACAAGCAGCCAAAATGTAATCACAAGTATAATTTAATGTTTTGAAATATAAAAACATCAATTTTAAAACAATATTTTCATTTCAACAATTAAAAAAAATCATTTGAAAAGAAACACCAAAAGAGACATTTCGTTTAGTAGAGCAATCCAGTTTTGAATTTTACTTCAGGCCAGTTTTGATTACTTGAAAGAGTTCTAAATAGTTAGTAGCCAAGTTTCATTTTGTTAATTCCTGTATATGGTCAAAAGATCAATGGTTTCAGTTTGATTCCTTGAAAAGTGATCAAATCACATTCTAAATGATTTGGCCATGTTATTCTAAGTCAAAAATAAAATAAAAGGAATTAAAATTAGTCACGTACCTGGGTCAAATGGGGGATGCTAAATTCCTCATCACTTACAACCAAAGCCTCTATAAGTTCTGTTCTCTCTTTTCTGTGTTCAAATAGAGCCTGCACGTACTCATCGTCATAATATTTAAATGCCTTATATCAGACAATTTCAAATTAAATATAAATCTGTAAGTAATATCATTCGGATATTATTAAAATAATGATGAAATTAAAAGATTAAAAAATAACATGGAATTTCGACAAACAACAAGGAAGTTCTGATCATTTTTATTAATCAGTCTGCAAAATAATAAAATACACAGAAAATAATAATGATGATAATGATGATGATGAATGAGCAAAAAAAAAAAAAAAAAAAAAAGAATAGACAAGCATACCTCAAAAATGTGTTTGAAGACAAAAGCAGGCAGTTTTGGAAGGTTGTAGCAGGCGATTTCAAGCTGAACTTTGAGAGCATCAGCAGTTTTAGGAAGCAAATAATCAACCCAGCTATCAAATCCAATCCTTTGAAAAGCATCATGGCTTATAGAGTCAGTCAATGCCATGACAGAGCAAGTAACCACCATTGATTCAACCAAATCAGGAAACATCTCTGCCATTTTGAACCCAACCATGCCTCCATAACTCAGCCCCACAAGCGTGCACTTCTTGACTCCGAGCTTCCTCAGTCCCTTGGCAACGCACTCCCCTTGAAACGCCGCCGTCCGATCAGGCCTGTCGGTGATCGATCCCCCAAAGAATAGAAAATCTGGCACGTATACTGCATAGGTTTTGGCTAGGGCTAGTACTTGGAATTGCCATGTTAAGATACCATCAAATCCAAAGGCATGAAGAAACACAACGGCGTGCTTGTTTGTTCTTTCTTTTGGAACCCACGTGTTTAAAATTGTGCCTGGTTCAATCTCTATTGATTTTTGTATCATCCCTGCTAGCTTCATTAGGCCATGTAAGATGGGCATGTATAGTGTTATTATGTTTACCATTTTTTGGCTCTCTGTTTCTTTCTTTGATTTTGTTTCCTTCTTTTTTTTCTTTTGGTTTGTTTTGTACCTAAGAATGGTGGGTGGTTTGGGAATGTGTGTGTGTATATATATATAGTAATGTTAAGGAATGTGTACAAAATAAATCAAAGTAGTATGAATGCGTATAATATTATTAGATAGGAAAACACTATACTTTTTCTTTCTATTCAATATCACACTTCTCTTCGGTTCCACATTATTATAAATATATATATATATATATATATTATAATTATAATTATAATTTTTTGATTTTTTTAAAAAGTAACTATTAAATTTTAAAAAAAAATTATCAATTAAGTTCAATTCGATTTTTTCAGTTTTTTTAACAATACCAATAAAAATTTGAAATTAAAAAATTGATAACATTAATTTAATCTAATATTTATTCAAATAAATTACACTATACCTCTTCTAATCATCACCAACTACATAAATATTTTTTTTTTATCATGAGATATAATCATTATTTAAATTGTTTAAAGCGTAAGAAAATAAATAAATTCATAACTAAAACAAAGAATTTCAAACATTTCATGAAATTACGCATTATTAAATACCAAATAAATTTAATGATATAACAAATATTATATATACAATAACAATAAAACGTGATTAAACTTAAAAAAAATTCAATAAATTAAATTATTCAGCTGATTCGATTTGGTTTGGTTTTTAAATAAAAATTATTCAAAATAGGTTCGATTCATTTTTTTAGTAAAAAAAAATGAATAGTTATTTTTAAAAATAAAAAAAAATTTATCATTTCGGTTTGATTTTTCGATTCGGTTCGATTTTTGCAGTTTTAGTTATTTTTTTATTCATCCCCACAACGATGTGAGATGGCATCATAAATCACTACAAGAAAATATGGAATTATTGAGCGAAATTACCGATCGACTATTTGAGTTGGTAATTTTTTGGGATTTGTAGAATTAAATGGATTGTGTGGGTTTAGTCTGGGCCCACTCTTGGGTGGTACTAAGGCCCAGGTGTGGGGCCCACCCATGTCCAGTCTTGTGGGGCCATGGTAGGCCCCATAATTATTTTTAAATGCAGTCAGTTTATCGACCGAATTACAATTCGCTCAGTAAAATCTAATTATTTATTTATTTATTCATTTGGTCGGTCCGTAATTTTACCGATCGAAATATAGTCAGTCGGTAAGTTATTGACCGACGCTATTTCGATCAGTAATTTATCACCGACGAGTCAAATACCGACCAAAGACATTCGATCAATTTTTGATCAGTAATTGTGATTATCGACTGAAATTTTTAGATTACCAACCGAATATTCAGTCGACAATCTTCAGTTTTCTTGTAGTGTAGTATTATAATTAAACAATTTGTGATAATTGTTTATTAGTTATTTAACGTTTATAAAAAAATGGGTTATGTAACATCCTCGATTTGGGAGATGCTACCGACAGGGAATAGGTCGTATTATTCCCCTAAGCCACTGACTTTCTAATTACAAACAATACTGATATTTTTCTCAACATAATTTTATAAATGGGACTAATACCCAAACTCGCAATATAGCTCGAAATGTAATTATACATTCGATTGAACAGACAATACCATAAATGATACAGCCCTATAAAAAATACTCATATTTAACCATGTTATATAATATCTGATACTGGACTTTACTCAACTTGACTGATCTCTATTTTTTACTCGACCTGGTAGACCAAACCCTCTAGTGACTGCCATTAGTATCCATCCTTCTGAGCTGGTCCTCCATGATCCTGCAAAACAAAACACTGGGAGTGGGGGGTTAGATCGTTTGAACGATCTAAGTGAGTGGACGATTTTTAAAATGAAAACTAAAATACTTTATAAAACTCATGTTTTAGAAATCATTTCGAATCTTTCTCAAAACTTTCATTTCTAGAAAACTTCTCTTTGAAATCTATTTCTGAAATCTACTTTTGAAAACCTGGTTATGTGAATCTGTATCTGAAATATCTGTTCTGAAAATTATTTCTGAAATGTCTGTTTCTAACAACCGATCTCTGAAAACTGCTTTCTAAAATCTGTTATCTGTCTCTGAAAACCTGACGCATGGGGGCGTTACATATTTCCATCCCCCCATACACCTAACTAGAGCCAGGAGTGCAAATCCATGACATTGGGGCTTTACGTATCGTCGTCCCCCAAAGCATGTCACTCATATCCCTGAAACTAGTGGTCTTGGAGCGTTACGTATCGCGTCCCCCAAGCCACTGAACTAGAACTGGGGGTATGGATCTATGCTACCCTCTAAACTCTGAATCTAGGATCTAGGGGCATCTGTCATCCCTAGTCCTGAACAAGTAACTGGGGCCGTTTCGTATCATCGTCCCCCTAGTCCTGTACATGTGCATATGTCCTCTCCGTCAATTCCATATATGAATCAAGTTACATACTGAGGTGGGATTTCCCTCATGCCTCGAAAATATAAAAAAAAAACAAAAAATAAGCTTTGAAAATATTACTTTCTAAAAAATCATCAAATGTAAAATAACAGTAATCAGACTTTGGCTATCACCCTATAAGCTTTTAAATGTAAGTCTTACATTAAAACATTCAAAAGAAAAGTAACTCGAGAAAAGAGGTACACTCACTGTTTTGAAGTTTTGCTAGCCTTACTTCACTTCGCTGAAGAAATTCGTGATTCCTGTAATGACTTTTAACTGATAGCTTTGATTAGAAAGTGGAATGAAGGATACATATCGGAATTAGGCTAAATTTACTTATTCATGTGGTTGTTATCACTTTGAGGCATAACATACTTATATCAGGATGTAATATATGTGTACGGGCCAAATTTGGGCCAAGGGCAATTTTGTCCTTCTACTCCGGGCCCAAGTTTCTACCTCAGAAGGAAGCCCAATGATTAAAGTGAATAGTGGCCTAGAGATTCATAAGCCCAAGCCCAAGGAGGAGCCACGTAACGCCCAGGCTCAATAATGCCACCCACAATCCATCCGTTCCAACCTGCAAGCAGTAATGACACTTCATTAAGTTGACTGTTACCATGTTCTAACGGGCAAATAATCAAAAGACAATCAATAAAGGCACACATGACTATACCATGGAGAGAGAAGGAACATGAATCCAGGAGGAAGGGGGAGGGGGATAGCTCAATCATATTCAACGTCTGGCTCTCCTACCCATAGCTTTGGGACATTCTCAGGCTCGCCACTCCTGCCACTTACCGCCCTCACGGCATTCAACGGAGTTCAAGGTAGCATCTAACCTTGACCTTCCATTTACTACTGCCTTTGTTCATTTACTGACTTGGGCGTCGGAGTGCCCCCGGCACCCACCCACCGGTGGGCAGTACTCCCGCTCATTCTACACCTTTGTTTTGCAGGATCGCTAGCGCCCCCAACTACAAATTCTCGATTGTGGACCTCGGGCGAAAACCAGCGTCTACAATTTGGCGCCCACCGTGGGGCCTAGCGATTTATAGCAAACAAGCCTTCATTCAGTCTACGATCCTTATGAACATAGCTACTCATGTCTTTAAGCAGCGATCAGACTACCAGTTAGAAAGAGTCGATCCGACATAGTATAAGACACTCCATTCTTAGAAATCTTCCATTCTCTAGGATTGTCATCTGACTCGTTTGTTCCATTCTTAATGAGAAATCCATTTACTCCAATCAACGAGTATAGACCATCACTTGGAGCATTCTAAACACTTCCTCCAGTCGACATAAAAATACCTTCGTTATCCCTCATCATACCCAATCAACCAAGAAGTATTCTCTATAATTGTCATCTATTCGAGGCTACTTAGGGTGGTTACCATCTACTCTATGCAATATGAAAATATTACCATTTTCTTCATTCGACATTGATGACATGACATCCACTCCTGACGATGTGAAATATGACATGAATGGATGGTTATCTTCTCTTGACGACATGGATGACTCTCAATCTCCTTCATACGATATGAAAGTGGTATCATCTTCTACAGTCGACTTTAAGGGGATTATCATCTCCTCTAGATGACTTGAAATGATTGTCATCTCCTTCAGACTACACGAAAGGTTTGTCATCTCCTCCAGACCACATGAAAGGTTAGTCATCTCCTCCAGTCGACATGAAATGATTGTTACCTATTTTCTATATGAAATGTATGAATTACCATTAGCTTCATACTACATAGGAGAATCTTCATCATATCTAGTATAATGAAGAATTTCATAGGCCTTAATCGAGTCGAGTCGACCTATATCAGGTCTTGTAGAATGGAGACTCTCTGAGACCTGTATCAGGCCTAACGGAGTAAGTGAATTCCCTAATAGATTTTTATCTGGTTCATTCGACCGTAGTCTCCTGGATTAGGTCCAGTCGATGATAGACTCACAAAAAGCCATACACAATAGCCAAACACCAACTTCCAAATGAAAAGCATACATTGTGCCAAAAAGGGTTCAAACACTTGCTGCCAGAAGAAACAAGCTAAAACAGAGAAACATAGGAGCCCACTCACGCCGTGTCATCATCTACAAACATTAATCATGAGCAACCCATAAGCTCACTACCTATAATGTAAATTAAATAAAGACCCACACTACATGCAAAGTTGAGTATTGATATATGCATAAGACCGAATGACCCATCGGATCTAATTTTCTTCTCTCCAAACTGCTGGGTCGAGTCAATCATTCAAAGATAGCCCACTGTGAGCACCCATGTAATCTCATCCTGCAGACCGACCCAGAAACCCATTCCATGATATAATGCCATCACCAAACCCATGCAACAACAAGCCAAAATAAGCATTCAACCCTCATTTAAATCAGCACACACGATTACAAGCTAACAATCCCACATCGATTGGGAAACCATCCAAACTGCCGAGAGTCATCAAGCCCAAACTGAAACCTGACTTTGAGCCAATAATGTCGCATGAGGTAAACGCCAAGCCTCCCAAAGCACTCAATTTCACAAGGGCAAGTACCACAAATATTTCCACCATCGGCAAAGGGACAGGCGAAACAGCCCTTACACTACACATCAACTCCTCACCAGCAGAGCATTCAACCCACACACTGTCGTTCACAGCAATATGACCCATAGCACTCCCCAATTCACTACTGGCCACACTAGAACCAACAGATGAAACAACACAACCCCCGGCACAAGAACTACCCAAATCCCCAATAACAAGCCCATCAAAACCACTACCATAACTAGGGGCAGATAAGCAAGAAGGTCGTTCGACCAAACCCACCTGAGCCAATCGACCATGAACCAATGGAATGAGGCTGAGAGAACCAGAAAACAGGCACTGGCTCACAGGGAGAGGTAGCCATAGTAACGGCGAAAGGAGGCTTGTGCACTCCCGAAAGTGGCTCCAAAATCAATGAACTGCCAGGGGAAACCGGTGAACAAACCAGATCCGGTGAGGACGTGGGAGACCCAGGGCAATAACCCTTAATCGTCGAGATAACGGCGGGTGGCGGGGCAACAGAGGAGCCACGGAAGACAACTCTGACGGCCAAACGACCAATGGTGTCAGTGTACCTCGAACCATCGCATTCCACGCGACAATTTTTCTTTGAGGCATTTCATCGAATTTGTTCTGGGCTGGGCATCCTGTATTCGGCCATTTCTCATGAGGTTCGAGATTTCTGCGTAGATGGGGTTTAGGTTAAGAGGGGTTACATGCCTTTAGAATGCTGTAATTCCTTTGCGTTTTGGCAATTTATGTGAGGCGTCATGCGTGTAGGCATGGGTTGGTTGATCTACATGTTCTTATGTGGTCGTATGGAGATGCTTGTCGACTTGTGAATGGCTTTCTTGCGACATCATCTTACAAGCAAAGTAACCGGTGTGGGACAAATGATTTGTTTGTGTAGCTACATCTAGAGCTGACCAAAATGCCACTCGTGAAGACCCATCAAAAGTTAGCAATCCCCCATTCAACAAAATGCCTATAGAGGTTTGGCATCAGACGACAAAAGTGAGGCAAAATAATTGAATCAGCCTGTCGAAAGGGAAAACATCAGTTGCCCTTGCAAATTCCTCATTTCGCCTCCAAATTCTTTATGGCTTCAGTTTTCTTTCACGCATAACAAAGAATGATAAATCGATGGAACTGTTAGCTAGTTACAATCAATGGTTATTACTGCTTTTGAGGGTGTCGTTGTGGTGCGGTAAGGTAATGGATGTAGTGGAGCTAAGATCCAGTCGACATACAGAGTATTATGGGATTTGAAGTGTTCGGTAGAGCTAAGGTTTCGGTCAACAAGGACAAGGCTGCTGTTTGCTGAGGGTCGGTTTGCTTGGTTTTGGAAGCCCTGTTTTTTGGTGACACTAGTTTTTGGGCTTTGCTAATGGGCCTGTGAGTGTTCGGCATTTAAGACTGTGTTTGTTTGTGGGCTAGTTTGTCTTTTATTTAGTTAGGTCCTTGGACTTTGAGACTTGTTGGGTTTGTTTGATTCTTCCTAAGTGTCGAACCTTTCCATTTACACGAACTTATGCGCCTACAAAGGTACGAGCCCATCACCTCCCTCCAAGACAAACGTCATGTACCCACTAAAGAAAAGGCCACCAATGATGGAGGACATTTTTAAAATTTGTTAGGTCAAATCGACAGTATATTCTAGGACATTCATCCAGAACTAGTCGACTATAATCTCTTGGGCCTTTATCAAGTCTCGTAGACTCCTCTAAACTTTCGCCAAGTCTAGCATGAAAAGAATCATGAACCTTCATCAGGTTCAATAAAGTGGATATCAGTTTAGAAGCTTTCCAAGGTCCAGTAAACTGGAGACAATCCGGGAGATAAAATGATAGCCTCCCTCAAATATTAATAAGATCATCTGTCTCAGCCGACATATTCACAGGTAATTTCCAGACGATATAAAGACTCCATATAGTTTATTTTCAAGACTAGTAGGCTGAATGTCTTCATGGACTCATCAAGTCCAGTCGACCGGGGACATCCCCCATGGACTCATGTCGAGTCAAAGTTGTAGACATGGATTACACATGTCGTATGAATTATACATCCCTGGACTCATCAAGTCCAGTCGACCGGGGACATCCTCCATGGACTCATGTCGAGTCAAAGTTGTAGACATGGATTAGACATGTCGTATGAATTATACATCCCTGGACTCATCAAGTCCAGTCGACCGGGGACATCCCTCATGGACTCATGTCGAGTCAAAGTTGAAGACATGGATTACACATGTCGTATGAATTATACATCCCTGGACTCATCAAGTCCAGTCGACCGGGGACATCCCCCATGGACTCATGTCGAGTCAAAGTTGTAGACATGGATTACACATGTCGTATGAATTATACATCCCTGGACTCATCAAGTCCAGTCGACCGGGGACATCCCCCATGGACTCATGTCGAGTCAAAGTTGTAGACATGGATTAGACATGTCGTATGAATTATACATCCCTGGACTCATCAAGTCCAGTCGACCGGGGACATCCCTCATGGACTCATGTCGAGTCAAAGTTGAAGACATGGATTACACATGTCGTATGAATTATACATCCCTGGACTCATCAAGTCCAGTCGACCGGGGACATCCCCCATGGACTCATGTCGAGTCAAAGTTGTAGACATGGATTACACATGTCGTATGAATTATACATCCCTGGACTCATCAAGTCCAGTCGACCGGGGACATCCCCCATGGACTCATGTCGAGTCAAAGTTGTAGACATGGATTATACATGTCGTATGAATTATACATCCCTGGACTCAACAAGTCCAGTCGACCGGGGACATCCCCCATGGACTCATGTCGAGTCAAAGTTGAAGACATGGATTACACATGTCGTATGAATTATACATCCCTGGACTCATCAAGTCCAGTCGACCGGGGACATCCCCCCATGGACTCATGTCGAGTCAAAGTTGAAGACATGGATTACACATGTCGTGACTCATCAAGTCCAGTCGACCAGGGACATCCCCCATGGACTCATGTCGAGTCAAAGTTGTAGACATGGATTACACATGTCATATGAATTATACATCCCTGGACTCATCAAGTCCAGTCGATCGGGGACATCCCCCATGGACTCATGTCGAGTCAAAGTTGAAGACATGGATTACACATGTCGTATGAATTATACATCCCTGGACTCATCAAGTCCAGTCGACCGGGGACATCCCTCATGGACTCATGTCGAGTCAAAGTTGAAGACATGGATTACACATGTCGTGACTCATCAAGTCCAGTCGACCAGGGACATCCCCCATGGACTCATGTCGAGTCAAAGTTGTAGACATGGATTACACATGTCGTATGAATTATACATCCCTGGACTCATCAAGTCCAGTCGACCGGGGACATCCCCCTTGGACTCATGTCGAGTCAAAGTTGTAGACATGGATTAGACATGTCGTATGAATTATACATCCCTGGACTCATCAAGTCCAGTCGACGGGGACATCCCCCATGGACTCATGTCGAGTCAAGTTGAAGACATGGATACACATGTCGTATGATTATACATCCCTGGACTCATCAAGTCCAGTCGACCGGGGACATCCCCCATGGACTCATGTCGAGTCAAAGTTGAAGACATGGATTACATATGTCGTGACTCTTCAAGTCCAGTCGACCAGGGACATCCCCCATGGACTCATGTCGAGTCAAAGTTGTAGACATGGATTACACATGTCATATGAATTATACATCCCTGGACTCATCAAGTCCAGTCGACCGGGGATATCCCCCATGGACTCATGTCGAGTCAAAGTTGAAGACATGGATTACACATGTCGTATGAATTATACATCCCTGGACTCATCAAGTTCAGTCGACCGGGGACATCCCCCATGGACTCATGTCGAGTCAAAGTTGAAGACATGGATTACACATGTCGTGACTCATCAAGTCCAGTCGACCAGGGACATCCCCCATGGACTCATGTCGAGTCAAAGTTGTAGACATGGATTACACATGTCATATGAATTATACATCCCTGGACTCATCAAGTCCAGTCGACCGGGGACATCCCCCATGGACTCATGTCGAGTCAAAGTTGAAGACATGGATTACACATGTCGTATGAATTATACATCCCTGGACTCATCAAGTCCAGTCGACCGGGGACTTCCCCATGGACTCATGTCGAGTCAAGTTGTAGACATGGAATACACATGTTGCTTGACCTATATCTTGACCTTCATCTGGTTCAATCGATTGGGTACTTCCCCAAAGACTCCTGTAGAGTCAGACTCATAACTTTACATTCGTTTAACCAATAGGCAGCATCAACACTCGAGTATGCCTACAAACTATGGCCTCGTCCCAGGCGACACATGCGTCAAGTACTCTCCAAGCCAATGACTCCTTGACTTAGAGAGTAGGGGACAAACTGTACGGGCCAAATTTGGGCCAAGGGCAATTTTGTCCTTCTACTCCGGGCCAAGTTTCTACCTCAGAAGGAAGCCCAATGATTAAAGTGAATAGTGGCCTAGAGATTCATAAGCCCAAGCCCAAGGAGGAGCCACGTAACGCCCAGGCTCAATAATGCCACCCACAATCCATCCGTTCCAACCTGCAAGCAGTAATGACACTTCATTAAGTTGACTGTTACCATGTTCTAACGGGCAAATAATCAAAAGACAATCAATAAAGGCACACATGACTATACCATGGAGAGAGAAGGAACATGAATCCAGGAGGAAGGGGGAGGGGGATAGCTCAATCATATTCAACGTCTGGCTCTCCTACCCATAGCTTTGGGACATTCTCAGGCTCGCCACTCCTGCCACTTACCGCCCTCACGGCATTCAACGGAGTTCAAGGTAGCATCTAACCTTGACCTTCCATTTACTACTGCCTTTGTTCATTTACTGACTTGGGCGTCGGAGTGCCCCCGGCACCCACCACACCGGTGGGCAGTACTCCCGCTCATTCTACACCTTTGTTTTGCAGGATCGCTAGCGCCCCCAACTACAAATTCTCGATTGTGGACCTCGGGCGAAAACCAGCGTCTACAATATGTATACGAGTTGATATGAGACCCTTAGGGTGGTCTCTAACACGCTAGGCTGAAGCTGAACTGATTTAAAACTGATTTAGGGAAGTTCTGGTCTCCGTGTCGCGACGCGCACAATTCAAGAAAGGCTTCTATGAAAATTTCCAAACGCGGACAAACCAGAAACAATTCTGCACTAATTCTGCACTAAATTTACTTATTGTACCCAAATGCATCCCCAACCTCTCATACCTTAATTATTCATAAACAATTCTTTAACCTTAATTTTCAAGTGTGTTAAAACAACATTCCATCACTAATTCAACTCATAATCTCATAAATCCCACTTTAGCTCAACACCTAGGATTCTCAATATTTGGGCATTTCTCTCTATAATCCATTTCCATATTCATTTCTTTACTAAATGTAATTCTTAATATGCCACTAACACCATCCTAACTTTATATCATCAAAATTTCATAATCTAAAATTTGGGTCAAAATTCTCTTACCTTAACTTGCTTGATTTTCCTTATCTTCTAAGCTTTCATTGGTTTCCAATCCTTTTCCTAGCTTGATATGTGAGGGTTGATACTTGTCTCCTCTTATTTCCTTCATTTTTCTTCCTCTATTTTTTCTTCTTCTTTCTCTCATCTCCTTCATCTACGTTTTTCCTTCTTTTCTTCTAATGTTGGGGATGCTAAAATAATTCCCTTTTTATACTAGGGGTTATTTGTATTTTGTATTATTGAAGAAGAGTTTATAAATTTGGAGAAAGTTTGAGATTTTTCTAAATGGGTCCACGAGCACTATTCATCTAGATTTTTTATCAGCATTTTTGGCCTATTTCTGGTTTGAATTTGGAAACTTATTCAACTTGGAAGTTGTAGGTCTCGATCTCATATTTACGGCGATATAAAATTTATTAAAATCGGAGTTCGTATGAGAAAGTTATGGCCCAAAAACCGTGAGCTATCCGGAGTGAAATATCGTACCATTCCGTATTGGAACTTCGAGGAATGTCGATTGTCTCCAAGGTCACTTCATGAGTGTATAAGTGTTCAACATAACTTATATTGTGTAATATTCATTCCAAAATGAAACAGTAGTCGAGTTCACCGGTCGTCGAGATTACCAATCATTACAAATTCTCCCCCCTTTAAATATAATTCGTCCTCGAATCCATACTGATGATAAACTGTTTAGGCTTAATTTGGTTTGAAGGTGTCTGAGCTCTGTTGCTCTTATTTTTCTTTACTTTTCTTTACTACTTTGCTTAAGAACTTGATACTAAGACTTTTGGGAATCTCTTACCTCGATATACTCCATTTGATTCTTGTAAATAATGCTCAGCTATGGGGTTTGTGCCATATCTCTAGACTTCTTAATGAATGGTATCTTTCATAAAATTCTACTTATCTTTTGTTTCATGTCTTGCAGGGTGTAATAGAAATACTCAATTCCTCATGATCTGAACTTAGGTTTCCTTCGAATTGGTACTTGTACTTAAATTGTAAAGTACTTCCTGAATTCAATATGTTTATGCTAATAGGGGCATATCCACGACCATTTGAACTGAATCATTTCTTTAGGCTTTATATTCTTTACTATGATATCACTAATTTAAAATGTCACTTAGGGTTCATGTCACTCTTCCTTCTTAATGTATCACTATTGTTCTTGATACCTCAACCGAAAATTTTATTTCTTCCAACTTCAAGTATAGCTTAAATCTTCTCTCTCTTTCTTCCATCCTTCTCATCTAGTGCCTACTCATTATTAGAGGTGATAATACTTCATATCGTTAAGTTTCTTCACGTTTTACCATAGCTCAAGATTAAGGACAGTCCTTATTTCTAATAAAATCTACATGCTCAACCTGAACTTGGCATTAATCTTCTTAACTTTACTACTTAACTATCTTATTTCTTTTTTACTAGTTTTTTAATTGCTAATAGCTCCGTCCTTTACGTAATCTCTATCGATCGAGGGACTAGTACCTTATAGTCAAACTCTTTACATACTTCAGGCTCATCCTTGAGTCTTCCTAACATCCTAACTCTCAAGATATTATTCCTTACCATTAATATCAACTCCAACTACTCGGTTCTGGTCATTGCTTATATACTTATTGTTTCTTCTTTGATGAAGTTTTCAATCTTATCTCAACGTTGAGAAGTTTGCCATTCCGTAGCACTACTGGCTTAACTATGAAAATATTACTTTAGTACCCGTGTACTCCTGACATTATTTATTTAATATCTTCTCTAGTGTGGTCTTACTTTGACAGTTCTATCTTCAAGTATTCTACTAGTTGTCCTTTGTCTTCTTTCCTGCTCTATTCTATACCTGAACTTCTATGGTCTAAGCTTCTGTCTTTCTATTCGTAGGGGTATCAACTCCTACAATTCTCTGGTTATGTCTATGACTAGTTCTTTTGCATTCCGTAATTGCTTGACTACTACTTTCTCTCTTAATCATCTCTTATAGACTATCTTTCTTCTAAATCTTTTTTTACTTAACCCCAATTTCTTCCTCTTTACCACGTTCTTGTACTAAATCTGAAGACTTTTATAATTCGGTCCTATTTTTGTTGTGTATCCACTTGTTTCTAGGAATATTTTTGAGGTAATTACCGAGGTCTAACTTTGTTACTGTTGTCTGTAGAGGGGTTAGGAGGGTGGGGATTGGTCCTGATGTCTTTCCGGTGGTGGTATTATTACTACCTACTCACACATTAGTTGTACTTGTTTCTTATCTATAAGCCAAGAATTCTCATATTTACCCATCTAGCATCGACTTTCATACTAAAATTCTTCTGCTAGATACTACCTGAGTTCCTGGTTCAAATTCACTCTTAATTATTCCTTCGACTATCGATCATGCTACCTCTTATTGTGGACCTTCTCTAGGGTCATGTCTTCTAAAAATTCCATTGTGCTGCCTCTGTACGTTTTTTCACTAATCTTTGTTGCTTGAACGTCTGGGATCATTACTTACCCTCAGACTCCTTCTATGTTTTCTCTATTATTGCTCCTTATAAAGTTTACTCCGCTACTTAGATTTTATTCCCATCCCAGTTCCTTGATTTCTTTTCGTCTCTACTCCCCTGAAATTCCATCAACTTTGATTTCTTAGGATACTTCTATTAAATCCTTCGATTCTGGTGTCATTCTCTTAGTAGTTCTTCCATCATAATACAATGAGACTCTTTATAAATTGCATATGCTGCATTGCTGGGAATTGTCCTCTTTGCTTTCTTATTCTTCTGAGTCTTTGTCTCCTTAAGGTTTTCAATTTACTGATGATTCCTAGATTTAGCTCCATTTTCTGTGTTTTTCGAACTATTCTATCTCATATAAAAACATCGCCATCTTATGAATCTTATCTATGTCTGTTGCACTCGTTGGCTCAACGATCTAGTTATCTCATAATCTATCTACTCAATCAAATATGCTTATTTACTAGTTCTTTTCCTTACCGGACTCTAAGTAGAGAGGTGTGTACATGCATTCCATAAGGATATATGAACTCGCATTCTTTATTATTTTCATAAGCTTGGTAACGATTTGGTTAGGTATTCATAAGCCTGCTTAGAGTTTGGGGCTATTGAAAGGGAAATTTTACTATATGTTCCATTGGAAACTACTTCGACTATATCATGTTTTAGGATTCCTCAACTTTCATCACCTATTCTGAGATCTCTACTTTACATTTCTGCCTTCAAGTTTCGTTATCTCTGTCACTATATGTACTGAACTATCTTGTCACTTTCTGCATCCTCCTATATATCTTATTACCCTATCGATTGGTTCTAGACTGAGCTGTTAAGGCTAGTGCTGGTCCATTTTTCTTGGCTTCTTCCTAAAATTCTATTCTTCGTTCTTACCATATGTTACAACTATGTCATTTAGCCTTGGTGTTCATAATGATACTTTTGTTAACTCTTGAGTACCTCTTATTCCATGGGTTTGTCTTTTTATTCTTTCATAAATTTCTATCGATGTTGGTTGGATCTTTAGATTCTCACTAGTTCTGTGATCTTTCTCCTCTTGACTAGAGTCAGGTTACTTCTTTTCTATCCCTTAAAACCTCATTAGTTCTCAACTAGGTGGTCTATCATTTAGTGCTTTCTATTTCTGACTTTTGGATAAATTCTCATTGAATTTATTTACGGTTATCTTTATCTAGTGCTGGTATAAGGTGGGGCAGAAATCTATATCTCAATGTGTATCGGCGTCCTTGTTCTAATACTTTCTGTCCTGGTAGAATCCATCACTTATATAAGGTAGGTATGAGATAAGTTTATCAGAACAACTTCCATAACCGGTATTGCTGAGGGGTAAGAATCTGTGTAGTTTATGGCCATATTTATTTCAGGTTTCTTGGGGTAGGATGATTTAATCATCTCTGCTTACGTCTTTCTTTTACTTAATTGCATGTCTGGGTTTGGAAACCTATATTCTCTTTTTAACATCTATAATTTTTCGGAATTCCATGTCTAACTTTAAATTCTCACCTCTCTTATGCTTCTGTCATTCCATTGTTATTCGGAGGGCCTGCCATCTACATAGGGTATTCGCAGCTATTGATTTAGTTTGAAAATGCTTCTTAAGGAAGGGAAGAATCTTAAGGACAGAAGGAAACTTGCATAGATTTATTTGGCATTCTTACTCTTACTCATACCTGCTATATTGTTTTTTGTTTCTATAAGTTCTAGTACTCTTTTTAATATCTACTTCTGTATCTTTCCCATTCACTGTCTCTGGTTACTCAAACATTTATGAATCTTTCCTTACTTTTCTTTCTAGCTTTCTCTTTCTCTTTCTCTTCCTACTTTCCTGGATGGGTATCCTTAGAACTTTACTATTCCTTTCTGTCACTTTACTTTTCTGTTTCTGGCTGCTTAAACATCTATGCATCTTTTCTTCCTTTCTTACTTCCTTAAGTACTTGCATAATCTAGTTTCAAAACTTAACTTGATCCTTTACTAATAACTTTGAATAGTCATGGAATAATTCATAACTAGAGCAAGAATTAAGGTTACTTATTGGGAAGAAATTCGGGTAGCCTGGAGAATGCTTACTAACCTATCTATGAAGCTTGAGGACGTACTCGAGGATCGGATACTGGAGAGGTAGTGCCTTATATACAAGTATACCGGGCATACTACGTATACAAGACCCCAGCACTCTGCTCACTGCAGTCACTGTCTCTCTAGACCATGCTCTGATACCATCTTTATAACGTCCATGATTTGAGAGATGCTACCAACAGGGAATAGACTGCATTATTCCCCTAAGCCACTAACTTTCAAATTACAAATAATACTGATACTTTTTTCTCAATATGATTTCATATATTGGACTAATACCCGAACCCACAATATAGCTCGAAATGCAATATACATTCGACTGAATAGACAATACCATAAATGTTACAGCTCTATATATAAATACTCATACTTAACCCTGTTATACAATATCTGAGACTGAACTTTACTCAACTTGAGTGATCTCTATTTCTGACTCGACGTAGTAAACCAAACCCTCTAGTGACTACCATTAGTATCCATCCTCCCGAGCTCGTCATCCATGATCCTGCAAAACAAAAAACTAGGAGTGGGGGGGTTAGATCGTTCGAACGATCTAAGTGAGTTGATGGTTTTTAAATGAAAACTGAAATACTTTATGCAACTCATGTTTTAGAAATCAATTCGAATCATTCTGAAAACTTTCCTTTCTAGAAAACTTCTCTCTGAAATCCATTTCTGAAATCTACTTATGAAAATCTGGTTATGTGAATCTGTATCTGAAAGATCTGTTCTAAAAACTATTTCTGAAATGTCTGTTTCTAAAAACTGCTCTCTGAAAACTGCTTCTAAAATTTGTTATCTGTCTTTGAAAAACCTGACACAAGGGGACGTTACCTATCGCCATCCCTCATACGCCTGACTAGAGCTAGGAGTGCAAATCCATGACATTGGGGCGTTACGTATCGTTGTCCCCCAAATCATGCCACTCATGTCCCTGAAACTAGTGGTCTTGGGGCGTTACGTATCGTCGTTCCTCAAGCCACTGAACTAGAACTGGGGGTGCGGATCTATGCTACCCTCCAAACTCTGAATCTAGGATCTATGGGTATCTGTCATCCCTAGTTCTGAACTAGGATCTAGGGGAGTTATGTATCACCGTCCCCTCAGTCCTCTACATGGGCACATGTCCTCTCTATCAATTCCATATCTGAATCAAGTTACATATTGAGGTGGGTTTTTCCCACATGCCTCGAAAACATAAAAAAAAAACATGCTTTGAAAATATTTCTTTCTAAAACATCATCAAATGTAAAATAATTGTAATCAGACTTTGGCTATTGCCCTATAAGCTTTTAAATGTAAGTCTTACATTAAAACATTCAAAAGAAAAGTAACTCGAGAAAATAGGTCCACTCACTGTTTTGAAGTCCTGCTAGCCTTACTTCACTTCGCTGAATAAATTCGTGATTCTTGCAATGACTTTTAATTGATAGCTTTGATTAGAAAGTGGACTGAAGGATACATATCAGAATTAGGCTAAATTTACTTATTCATGTGGTTGCTATCACTTCGAGACGTAACATACTTATATAATGATGATATATATGTATACGAGCTGATACGAGACCCATCTTTAAACTGATTTGGGGAAGTTCTGGTCTTCACGTAGCGACGCGCACAATTCTAGAAAGGCTTCTATGAAAATTTCCAGTTCATGTCGTGATGGAAGTCTTTGCGCGTCGCAACGCGGAAAAACCACCAGTACGCGTCACGACACGAAACCCTTGGACGTTGCGACATACGTCTATTTTTTAGGTTTTTAATACTTGCTTCTCAAAGCCTATTGTACCCAAATGCATCCCAACCTCACATACCTTAATTATACATAAAAATTTCTTTAACCTCAATTTTCAAGTATGTTAAAATAACATTTCATCACTAATTCAACTTCTAATCTCATAACTCCCACTTTAGCTCAACACCTAGGATTCTCAATATTTGGGCATTTCTCTCTACAATCCATTTCCATATTCATTTTTTTACTAAATGCAATTCTTAATGTGCCACTAACACCATCCTAACTTTATATCATCAAAATTCCATAATACAAAATTTGGGTCAAAATTCTCTTAACTTAACTTGCTTGATTTTCCTCATCTTCTAAGCTTTCATTGGTTGCCAATCCTCTTCCTAGCTTGATATGTGAGGGTTGATACTTGTCTCATCTTCTTTCCTTCATTTTCATTCCTCTCTTTTTTCTTCTTCTTTCTCTCATCTCCTTCATCTACGTTTTTCCTTCTTTTATTCTAATATTGGGGATGCTAAAATAGTTCCCTTTTGATACTAGGGGATATTTATAATTTGTATTATTGAAGAAGAGTTTAGAAATTTGGAGAAAGTTTGGGATTTTTCTAGATGGGTTCACGAGCATTATTCATCCAGATTTTTTATCGGTATTTTCGACCTATTTCTAGTTCGAATTTGGAAAAATATTCAACACTGAAGTTGTAGGTCTCGATCTCATATTTCCGGTGATATAAAATTCATTAAATCAGAATTCGTATGAGAAAGTTATGGCCTAAACATCGTGAGCTGTCTGGAGTGAAACATCGTACAATTTCTTATCGGAACTTCGAGGAATGTCGATTGTCCCCAAGGTCACTTCATGAGTGTATAAGTATTCAACATAACTTATATTATGTAATATTCGTCCCAGAATGAAATAGTAATCGAGATCACAGGTCGTCAAGATTACCGATCGTTACAGGTTCATAGTAGGCTAGTGATGAGCGGAAAATATATCAATATTTACCGCCCATTTTACTTAATATTTTGTATAGTTTCTCGAGTTTTATGAACGTTTTGATGTGTTTTAGTTTATTTTGTACATAAAATAAAATCGAGACTCAATGAAATTAATCATGATGAAATATGGAATAAATAAGGGCAAAAACTGGACTTGACATTTGGATTTTGGAGGTTGGAAACTTGAAATGGTGTTCTAATGAAGTACAATTTCCGAAATTTCAACTTTGCGCAATTTTTGTATTTTTCCCATAACTTTCTACCCCGATATCGGATTGAGGTGATTCAAGTTCCAGATTAAATAAGACTCAAAGATGTACAACTTTGATGTTCATAATAATTTCGAATTCTGAAGATTTCATAACCGAAATTGATGAAACATCCAAAAGTATGTTATGTGTAATTATTAAAGTCATTTTCAAAACCAATAAATAAATAAATAATGAAAATTGTCAAACTTCCACCAAACATGCTTGGTGGAGGATTTGGTGCCATGTTGATGCCATGTTTGGTGGAGAAATTGGTGAAGGCAAAATTTTGCCTATAAATACCAAGCCATTTCATTTGTAAATTTCATACTTTCATTGTGGTTCTAGTAAGGATCTAAGGATTGTATCTTGTGTGTTTAGTTTTTGTAATTTAAATTATATATTTTTATTTCCAGTAATAGTAGTAGTTTATTTTCTTTATCTTTCTTTTATGTTTTGAAGTTAATTTCGGATGGGGGAAGGGTGAAACATTTATTATTATAGTTTAGATTAATCTCCCTTAATTATAATATGGACTAAAAGTTAATACTTCCTTACTGGCTGGTTTTATTTATTTGACATAATGTAACACCGCCTATTTGGCCGGTCTTTATGTGACAGATGATTACTGCATATATGGCTGGTTATGGGCAAATAATAACACCGCATTTGTGGTCGGTTGGATTTAATTGAAAATCTGACTTAATCAGGATACCGCTTATATGGTCGGTTGGTAATATCACTGATAATTTCTATATTATAATAAGAGAGATTTCTAAATTAGAAATAGTAAAGGTGGATCCCCTAACCTCAGTATTTTTTTTATTCTAGGGAAGTGATGAAGTACAATATTTACATGCTTAATAATTGATTTTCTTTATATCATGGGTAATATTTTAGGCTTGTTTATTGAGTCTTAGTATTAATGCTTCTTGTTAAGTGGCCATTAATAAGATTGATTTGATAAACTTAAAATGAACTTAACGAATGGATTTTAGGTTTCAGCCTTAAATTCAATAGCCCACGATCTCCCTTAAGGATTAGATACCCCTTAATAGATTTTCTTCCAGGATAGACATATACCTGTCGGGCGGGGGTAACCACAATTAAAACTTGGACTTAATGAATTCAGGTAACTTGGTTAACATAGACATATGATTAATTGGGTTATTTGGGTGTTTGCATTTGACTATCGACAGAGGGTTTTGCATATTTCCGTGTTCCAGGTTAGCAAACTAATTTATTACACATATATAAGAAAATCAATTCATCATTAGAATAATATTGTGTGGAATCACAACCCTAGATATTCGTGTATTTTGTTTATTATCCTTAATATTTTCTTTTTTGTATTTATTTATTTTATTTATTTATCAAATCCACATTCAACCAACCAATCAAGCAATCATTCTCTTCTCCCTTAATTAGATACTTGTAAATAAATAGTATCAATAATTAATAATAATAGTAGAAATTAATTCCTCGTGGTATCGATATTTTTATACTACTTGAGCGATACGTGCGCTTGCGTTACGTGTGCGATCACGCCGGTCAAGTTTTTGGCGCCTTTGTCGGGGACTTATTTTTCTTGAGTTATTAATTTTGAAGCTATCTAATTTACTTGTATCTAATTTTCTTTATTTTTATCTGTAATTTTTATTTCCTTCTTTTATTTTTCAGGTGGTTGACATGGATCTTCATTGGGTGATAAAAGAATTACGAGCTTTGCGAGGTGAAGATACACCCCAAATCAGGGAGCAACAGTCCGGTTTTCCGAGGCCTGTTGTCCAGCCCAACAATTATCTTTGGATGTTAGAACTAATCAATACAACATTTGTTCAACCATATCAGAACGCAATAAGGAGATATGAGATATGTGATGGTAACCACCCGAGCATAAACCACTACTACAATTCAGGGTGGTAGAATTATCAGAATCATTCAAGGTATGATGAACTAGTATATTTCACTAACCCCTATTCTCCATCTTATCCACCATCCATCTATGATCTTCATCAAGAACCAGAACCATCAGAGAAAGATCAGATGATTCACATGCTCAAAGATTGGCACGAGGAATGGGAAGCTCAATTTGATGCACAATTTCATAGTCAAACGACATCCATACAGAGGATGACAGATCAAATTAGACAATTAACAGAAAACCCGAATTACATATCTCATGGAGCAAATGACACTGATGAAGCCTTCGAGTACCAAGCATTTCACAATGACATCTTAACAGAGGAAGAGGCTGAGCAGTATCAAAAATCAGAAGTATCAGTTCAGGAGCCCAAACCAGCAAAGTCTCAATTTGATTTTTATTATTCGGACTTTGACGAGGAACAAGAAGCAGAGATGTATGCACCAACAAAAATTGAGGATGAAATTCTATATCGTCAAAATGAAGATCTTGGAGCATGAATTGCACTGATATTTGAAGATGAGCTACTTGAGCCAGTCATATCAACCACAAATGATAAAGACCTACAATCAGACACATCTTTGCATCCTCAGATTGACACTTATGGAGCATACATTTCACAGATGATAGATGAAGAGCTGAATGAGGAAATTCTGAAATATATCTGTGAAGAAAAAGTGGAGCAAGATGCAGGACAAATGGAGGTACAAATGTCTGACCATATAATGTCTGACCATATAATGTCTGACCATATTGAAGATCTCATGCATTCAGAAGAAACATCAGTTTTGGGGAGTACAAATCAAAGACATCACCCAAAGGCTTGACAGAATGGAACTTCCATTCAAAGTTAAGCACCATACGAGACCTCCTGATTTTCTTTCTTTCTTTTCAGGAACTACTGGAGCGACAAAGATTAAGAAGATGGCACAAGTACTAAATGAGACAAGATTCTTTTTGCCACTTTACCGTTGGAAGAGACCCTTCAAAAGCAACGCTCATGGGATTGTCTTTAATCGGACATCTAAAACCACGCTGAAACCTCATTGACAGATGGATTTTAGTCACGTCTGGCTGAAGACGAAAAATATAGCGCTAGCAGGGAGGCAACCCATGCAAAAAAATTATTTTTATTTAAATTTTTATTTTTTGTAATTTATGTATACATGTTGTAGAGATTTTAATTTTGTGTTACAAGAAAAACATAGACGGAACACTTAAGGCAAAGCAAACCAGTGAAAAAGAGGTTATCACAGAATAAAGTTTGACAAAATCGCGAAGTTAAAAAGTCAATTCAGTAGAGACGACAGAGTAAGAAGTCAACTCTTGATACGCATCCTAGTGGATATATTCATCATATGACTCGATTTTACCAAAAACAAAGTTAAATGGCCCCTAAAAGAAATCACGGTAACATTGTTCCTCTATCTTTATTTTGTTTTGTAATGCATTGGGGACAATACTAGGTTTAGGTTTGGGGTGAGGTTGTTTATATTTATTTGTTTTCTCCGTCATTTTTTCGTTCTTGCATATTTTTTTTATTCCATGTATGTTTTGTGTGTTTTATTTTGTGTGCATGTCTTTTTTTTTTTAAATGAAAAAATGAAAAAATGAAAAAAAAAATGTAGTCTAATGATGAGATTGTTTGTCTTGGTAGAAAGTTCTAGGAAAAGATAAATGCTAATTTAACTTTTATCCTATACTTTGAACCTAATATCTAGGTCAGACTCATATGCACTTAAAAAAATAGTTCTTTAGCAGTTAGATAATAAGAAATTGACAAAGTGACTAGTTGAAATAATTGGTGGTTGATGAATGACCGTTTGCCCGAATATCTGTTTCTGTCTGCAGTTATATATGATGTGAGGAATGATGATAAAAAAATCAATAATAATAATAATAATTTATGTATATTAATAAATAACATCTGAGATCTGAGTAATTAAGTTCGTATGGGTGTCTTAACATCTAGTGCCCTAAAACCAACTGGCTTGAGAGTCACTGGCCCAAAGCTTGCTACATGGATTAAATATGTTACAAAAAAAGACATCCGAGATTCGAGTAATTAAGTCCATAGGGGTGTCTTAACACCTAGTGCCCTAAAGCCAACTGGTTAGGGAGTCACTGACCCAAAGCTCGCTACATGGATTAAAGATGTTACAAAAAAAAATCATCACATACCTCACTTTGCGCAAGATTGTAGTAGACAGAATAATTTTAGATAGTCAGGTTGGTTTGACCCATTAACTACTGAGAATTGAGACAAACTCACCTAGTTAATAACTTAGAGTCGAAGCTGTTTACAGAGTTATTCACATACACACTCAGAGTCTGATTTAGATACTTTGTTCAAAGGAAAAGATTCTAGTTGTAGTATGCATTTTGAAGGTTCCTTTAACTTTGTTGATAGACATTCTCTGAGGACATTGTATATATAGTTATTAATTTAGTTTATTTTATTTATTTATTTATTTTATTTTTATGTGTGATTGCATGTGCATGTAATTGATGTTTGTATGTATCGTCATTGTAAGCTCTCACGAGACTATAACTCGTCCACTAGGGACACCTAGAGGTTTAAAGGCTTGTTGCATACGCTAAATGCAATTGTGATCCCTACGAAAGTGGCTTAGTTTAATTTTAATTATTTATTGTATTTTATTTTGTTATTTTTCTCGAGGACTAGCAAAATATTAGGTTTGGGGGTGTGATGAGCGGAAAATATATCAATATTTATCGCCCCTTTTACTTAATATTTTGTATAGTTTCTCGAGTTTTATGAACGTTTTGATGTGTTTTAGTTTATTTTATAGATAAAATAAAATCGGGACTCAATGGAATCAATCAGGATGAAATATGAAACAAATAAGGGTAAAAACTGGACTTGACATTTGGATTTTGGAGGTTGGAAACTTGAAATGGCGTTCTAACGAAGTACAATTTCAGAAATTTCAACTTTGCGCAATTTTCGTAATTTGCCAATAAATTTCTACCCCGATATCGGATTGAGGTGATTTGGGTTCCAGATTAAAGAAGACTCAAAGATGTACAACTTTGATGTTCATAATAATTTCAAAGTCTTAAGATTTCATGACTGAAATTGATGAAACACCCGGAAGAGTGTTATGTGTAATTATTAAAGTCATTTTCAAAATAAATAAATAAATGAAAAATGCCAAATCCTCCACCAAACATGCTTTCAAATTCTTAAGATTTCATTACCGAAATTGATGAAACATCCGGAAGTGTGTTATGTGTAATTATTAAAGTCATTTTCAAAACAAATAAATAAATGAAAATTTTCAAACTTCCACCAAACATGTTTGCATGTTTGGTGGATGATTTGGTGTCATGTTTTGTGCCATGTTTGGTGTCATGTTTGGTGGAGAAATTGGTGAAGGTAAAATTTTACCTATAAATACCAAGCCATTTCATTTGTAAATTTCATACTTTCCTTGAGGTTCTAATAAGGATCTAAGGATTGTATCTTGTGTGTTTAGTTTTTGTAATTTAAATTATGTATTTTTATTTCCAGTAATAGTAGTAGTTTTATTTTCTTTATCTTTCTTTTATTTTTTATAGTTAATTTTCGCTGGGGGAAGGGTGAAACTTTTATTATTATAGTTTAGATTAATCTTCCTTAATTATAATATGGAAATTATAATATGGACTAAAAGTTAATACCGCTTTAATGGCTGGTTTTATTTATTTGACATAATGTGACACCGTCTATATGGGCGGTCTTTATGTGACAGATGATTACCGCCTATATGGCTGGTTATGGACAAATAATAACACCGCCTTTATAGTCGGTTGGATTTAATTGAAAATCTGACTTAATCAGGATACCGCCTATATGTCGGTTGGTAATATCACTGATAAACCCCAGTATTTTTTTATTCTAGGGAAGCGATGAAGCACAATATTTACATACTTAATAATTGATTTTCTTTATATCATGGGTAATACTTTTAGGTTTGTTTATTGAGTCTTAGTCTTAATGCTTCTTGTTAACTGGCCATTAATAAGATTGATTTGGTAAACTTAAAATGAGTTTGACGAATGGATTTTAGGTTTCAGCCTTATATTCAATAGCTCACGATCTCCCTTAAGGATTAGATACCCCTTAATAGATTTCCTTCCAGGATAGACATATACCTATCGGGCGGGGGTAACCACAATTGGAACTTGAACTTAATGAATTCAGGTAACTTGGTTAACATAGACATATGATTAATTGGGTTATTTGCATCTGACCATCGACAGAGGCTTTTGCATATTTCTGTGTTCCAGGTTAGCAAACTAATTTATTACACATATATAAGAAAATCAATTCATCATTCGAATAATATTGTGTGGAATCACAACCCTAAATATTTGTGTATTTTGTTTATTTTCCTTAGTATTTTCTTTTATGTATTTATTTATCAAATTCATATTCAACCAACCAATCAAGCAATTATTCTCTTCTCCCTTAAGTAGATACCTGTAAATAAATAGTATCAATAATTAATAACAACAGTAGAAATTAAGTCCTCGTGAGATCGATATTTTTATACTACTTGAGCGATACGTGCGCTTACGTTACGTGTGTGATTTCACCGATCAGCTAGGTAAATTCTTATTGAATGGTAAGATAGAATAATAATAATTGTAGTAAAGGATAAATTTTGAGTTAACTATTAATAAGTTCATGTATTTACAATAATTTCCCAAAGCATCAAAGCAGTTAGGTTTAACTTTTGAATGGAAAAATAGTACTTTTGTCTAATGTAAACTGAGATTCTAACAAGTTGAAAAATAAAGAACTATGAAATAAATTTTTTAACAAAAACTGGTAAACAACAAATACTTTTTAGGTAATTTTTAAAATACAAAAACTAAAAAAAAAAAATTGGAGCTTAAACCCTAAAGATGAATGCCCAACTAAGAATGAAATGTTAGGAAACTATTTGACAAGTATGATATTAATTTAATGTGATTGTAAATAAGTAACAAAAATAATTTATTTAAAATATATATTTACATTTTACCCAGATATCGACAACATCTTACTAAAATTAGATTTATTATTATAATGTTTGGCAGAGAATTTGGTGAGGTTATAAGATAGTTTATACTCTCACAATAATACTTATAAGTTAATTTAATCAGACGGTGTATATAAGTCTAATCATCTAATTTGACTTAAAACTACCTGGATGTTCGGCTCATTTTGTGAAAAAAATTGTACCTACCTTATGCCATTTTTTATTTACATCCAAATTAAATGAAATTCATCGTGATTTGAGGTAGAGGTGTTTTTTTTTTTAAATAATAATAATAAAATTAAAAAGGGTGCTCATAAAGACTAACAGAGATCCCAGAGAAGCAAACCATGAGTAGTCACATTCCATGATTTTTTTTTAATATCGAGGAAATATAATATTATCCATGTGGATGCGTGAATAAATTAGTGATGTCTTATGTTTTTATAAGAGTGCTATTCAGGATTTGAACTTGAGATCTTAAAGATAAAGTCACAAAGTTCAAACCACTGGGTTGCACCCATTGGGAACATGAGGCGAAAGCTGACATTTATTATTGTAGGATATTTTCAAATCTGATGAATATATGGTATCATCTAATTTATATGGGTGTATTTAATTGATATTCTATAATGTGGGTATCTAATCGACATTTAAAAATATATATATAATTTTAGTATATTCAATTAAAATTTTGAAATATCAGTTAAAATATGAGAATATTCAAAAATCTATTTATTCTCAATGATTTAGATTGTGTACGTTTTTTAGGATCTTGATATAAATAACAATTTATTATAAAAATAAGATATTTACCTAAGAAATTTGACTTTCTCACTGAAAAGAGATTTACATCTTTTTATAAAGTTTGTTGTGTTTGCTGTTCAATAAATTATACAATGAATATTTTATTATATTGCAAAGTTTACAAAATGGATTCTCTTATTTGAAATAATATATATATATATATATATATATATATATATATATATATATATATATATATATATATATATATATCCTACTCATAACAGTAAAACCCTATACACTATAATGGTCAATTAATCACAGAATAGCTACTGAAAAATTTCACGGCTATTTTGTTGGTCGTCAAATAAATAGTGACGGAAATATTACATCCGTTACTAAAATTAGCGACGGAATTTTATTCTATCTCTATTTAGCGACGGAAATTTTGTAGCTAAATAACGATGAAATAAAATTTCTTCGAATTAGCGACGGAAAATTCCGTAACTAAATAGCGATGGAATAAGATTCTGTTGCTAATTAACTACGGAAATTCAGTAGCTAAATAGAAACAAAATATATTTCTTAGCAATTTAGCGATGAAATTTCCGTAGCTATTACAGAGCAATTTCGTTAATTTCATTATCCGTTTTAATTTCGTCTCTATTTCATCGCTAAATTATGAAACATAATATTTCATCGGTAAATTTCGACGCTAAAATTCTCGTATGAACAAAAACCTGCACGAGAACCCACATGATACGATATATTAGAGATAGGTAAGAGGATAATTTTCTTAGGAGTAATAATATTTTACCTCCTCAATTTATCTCAGCATCCAGTATTTTTTAATTAATTCTATATATTTCCAAAATTAACCTTATTAAAAAAATAGTTTTCTCGTTTCTCCCGCACCTGCTCTCTCTCTCTCTCTCTCTCTCCCTATCAACATGTTTCTTCGTCTTCCTGGTAATTTTTCAAAGAGGTGGGCATTCTTTATTCACAACTTTGATAAACTGGTATATGAATCATCAAGTAAGACTGAGCCCAACAAAGCTTGAACCATGCGATGCAAAACTTGCCACTTTGTTTTTGTTGAAAAATGATGACTCAGAAAGCAGTAATATGGATTACTAGGGCCAATAATTTCATGCAAAAAGTCAAGAAATTAATTTTGTTTAGATTTCATTCGCGTATTCCACACAACAATCTCAAAGTATTTCAATTCAAAGAAGTAGAGATAGTTGAGAGGAGAATTCTATGGCTTGTGAAAGAGAGCAGATAACAGAAAAAAAGAGAAACTTGATTTTTTAATAACGGCAAATCTGAAAACATATGTGTTTAAGAAATATTATAAATCTTTTCTTGTCCACATTGAAACGGGTTTTGGATATTGATATTCCTATATTATATCCCTCTCGTTCTCATTCTTAATGTATGATATCATTTAAAAGAATTTTTATTTTATTTTTTAAAATATTCTATAAACGTATTAAAATATAAAAAAAAAAAAATTTGTTAAAATAATTATATAAAATTTGTGAGAAATCAGATATATTTAATGGATTTATCAAAATCAATTAATTATAAAAAAAAAATCATTAATTATAAACTCTTTCATCACATAATGTGATAACGAGGTGGTGTGAAATTTTCTCCCTAAAAAACTATAGGATGCTTAAATTGACTTTTCGGTGGCCCATTGCATCAAATAATTCTGAGACTTTTAGCTGGACTGTGGTTGTCATTATTTATTTTTATTTTTTATCAGAACAATTAAAATTAACATGTAGCGGAATTATTTAAGAAAAAAAATCATTAATAACAGAGTAATCTCGGAATCAGAGTCAAATAATATCAGTAACGGATTACACGCATCTCTCTTTTTTTTATCATGCAATTTTAGGAACGGGAAACGCTGCAGTAATAAATTTACTGCAGCCACCTCCAACAGCCCACAAGGCAGCACCCGGACTCACTACAACAAAATTGACTTTTAGGCCCCCACACAAATCACGATCATTAGATCGCGACTCAACGATCGTGATTATGTCACGTTACACTAGAGGCGTTACAGTAATAACCCCAAACCTACAATTTTACTCACCCGGCCAATTAATGTGTACATCCATGATAAGGGTGGCAAAACAAATTGACGAATCGAATTTGCAAAGAGTTTTAAACAAATTGAATCAAAATGTGATGAATTCGTATTAGATTTGTTTATTAAATGAATCATAATATCATGATTCGTATTTGTTTCGTTTATTAAACGAATCGAATACAAATATTTATTTACTCATGATATTATTCAATAACATAAATTACTATAATTTATTTACATTATTTCTTTTTAAATATAAACATATCAAATACGTAGTTAATATATTTACTAAAAATAACTCACCAAATATTAATAATATTATTTTTCTATGATAATTAGTCATAATTTCTCGAATCTTAATTAAAAAATAACAATAACTAGTAAATGAAAATAATAAAACAAATCTGAAATGAATTAATGAGTTTAAATTAGTATTCGATTTATTTAATAAACGAATCTAATCAATTGACCCATTTATTAAACGAATCAATTTTTTCAAACTCATATTCCTTTTAAAGCGAATCGAAACGAACAAATAAACGAATCATAACCTAAATTATCGTCCCTAAATTCCATGATCCATCTGTCAAATAAATAACAATTATATTATATTATTTTTTATTAAGATTCAATAATGAAGTTAGGTTATACTGAACATTGAGAGATACGTAAGATCCCAGTGTTGATGTCCATCCATTATAATAAGGAAAAAAATGACTAAAAAAATAACAGTTTATTTTAATATAAATTTTTTATGATGATTTCTTTAAAATAAATTTTTTATGCTGGTTTCTAACGAGTTTTCTAGAGCTTAAATTTTGACGATGATATCAAAAATCGCGTTTTAAATTTCTTATTGAAACTAATGTGCCAATGTCACACTCGCACACTAATTACCGGTGTTTAAAATATGATCGAGATTTGAGATTGCAGTAAAGTCTTGACTTAATTAGTAAGATAATTTCTATTTTGACAATTCAAGAATTAATTAGTAACCTGATCCCCTATGTCATCACGATTTTATTTTCAAGTCCACCCAGTTGAAGAAATTTCTTATAATCTGCAAAACTCTACCCAAATAATGTGTGATATTACAATCAATTATTTGAGGTCCAACTTTCTTGTTGGCACATCGGTAGAGGTGTTGGCTCTAATATCATTTGTAATGTTTAGTCTAACTAATTGAATATCTATTCAGGATTGGTTCAGCAAGTTTGTTGGAAATTTAGCATACAATATGCGGCGAAAAATTAAAATTCTTAAATTTTAAACTTAAATTTTCAATTCAAGATCTTAATACTGTTCATGCTTCATGATATTATTTATATTAAGAACCATATGTAAAGAACTTATATTAAGTCTTTCTCACCGAATGGAGTTTGAAATTGTCATTCAAAGCCATCCAAACTTTTGACCTCCGACGGTATCCAGACAAAATAAGAGTTAAAGATTTTGGATTTCTCAAATCTAAGATTATGCAAATGACTTTTCTTTAATGCTACCTTAAGAAAAGAGACATATTTTAGGGCTTTTTGTAGACACTGCATTGTTGCGTAAAGCCCAATGATGAGCCTCGTATGGAGGCACTACCCGATAAGTTGCGGAAGTCGCGGGAAACAGACGTCGGAAGGGAAAATTCAAAAAAATTAATACATCATCAAATTTAATTCATTTGTTTAGCCACGAGTTCACTCGATTGATCTCTGTTTTAAAATGTTAGCATCGGCCCAAAACCCCTGCAACCAACAAAAGCCCACATGCCTATACGCACCCATCCAAAACCCATGCAACCCATAAAGGGCCACACGACCAAGCATATCACAAAACCAAGCCCAATCCATAATATTCAAATCACATTTAACACATGCCAAATTAAATTAAATCACATTCCAACTTAAAAATATTTAGAATCCAATCCCCACCAAAAATACACAATATTCTTTCCCTAAATAAATTAATTAATTACACCCATTTATAGATTGATTTATTTCCTTTTAGAAATCCATGCACATGAGAAACCCTAGCATTCACCATTATAAAAAGATCACAAAACCAAAACCCTAAGGGTCTTCTTCTTCTGGTTCCTCTCACTCTCAATCACGACTCTCATTTATCTCCCTTCCCTCTCTCTATAAATAAAAAATAAACCTTAAAGCTTCACGGGCTCTCTTTTCTCTCATCATCTCACTCGCCATTCTCTCTCTTCTCTCATCTTCACAAAATAATCACAAACCCACCACTCAAATACTCTCATTTCACGCCAAAACCCTAAACTAATAAACACACCTACGGCTCACTCAACACAGACAAACCCTAAATGAGGTTTCATCCACTCTCTCTTTTTCCCCCATAACCACACGGAATTCACAGATCTCTCTCTCTCTCACCATTCCATCTCTCTCGGCCATATCCACCATCATCACCCTTCTTCTCTCTCAATGGACACTTCCCAAAAGCAATAACTCTCAGCGACGAAACCCATTCACACACATTACCGATCAAACAAAAGCTCCAAACAACAAACCCAACTGATCGAGTAAACAATAAAATCTAAACACAAACATTCACCTAGCTCTCTCTCACTCAAGACACGCGCACAGCAGCCACCAAGTCTCCCCACTAACCGACACCTAGCCCTCACTCAACAGCAGCTAACCGTGAGAAACAAGCCTTAAGCCACCAACGTAAATCATCAGCAACAAAGCCGTGAATCCTAGCCATAAACAACTCTCATAAGCGAACATAACACCCTATTTACCGATCAAACAAATAAACCAACACACCCCGTTAACCACCGAAACACCCCTGAAAACAGCCTTTTATTTCACCGAAACATAATCCCTGAAAACAGTCATAAAACCACAGTGAAACAGTCCCGAAATATAACCAAAACAGTGCCAAAACCGAGACAAAAACAGCAGCAAAATCGAATAAGAAAACAGAGAAATCAGCGGCTCAAAATAGCGAAACAGTGAACAAAATATTAAACCAGTGAACCAGAAAAGTTACGGAGCATTAACCCTTCCGGCGACGATGTAACGCACTTTCGAGGAGCAACTTAAAAGGTAAGACCTGAGGGCCCCCTTAACTATTTATCTTTTCAATTATTTATTGTTATTTCCTCGCATGCATCTTTATGGTTCACGTCTATTATTTTTATCCATGTTGGGTTAATGATTGCGTGCTATCTCTTGCGGTATATCGGATGGAAACCCAGACGTAAACTCTGTAGCCGAATCCGAATGGACGATAGTGCGGTCTGTACTTGTGATACAACTCCACGTACCGCTTGAGAAAACTTTCAAGCACATGTTTCATTTTGTTATTTAATTTTGTGTTCATTCATTGTTCGTGTTTTATTATTATGTTATTTATTTTCTGCATGATATTGCCTTATTTGTTTCTTTATGCATTGTTAATCTAGTGCGCATGGGCTAATCATGTTGGGTTAAAGGTCCCCCATTCGAGGGAAATGCCTAAAGGCTACCTTTACCATGATGTTTTGCCGCGCCGGACGAAATATGTTTGATTGAATGTGAAATATGTTTAGTCGGGCATACGAAGTCCCATATAGATGTCAGCCTTGGTCGCATCTCTTTTATTATTATGTTATTTACTCTCTACGTATTATTGCATTGTTTATTCATGCATAGTTAGCTTGTGTGCATGGGCTAATCATGTTGGATTAAAGGTCATCTATTCGAGAAAAATGCCTAAAGGCTACATTTACCACGACGTTTTGCCGCGTCAGACGAATTCTACTAGATTGAATGTGAAATACGTTCAATCGGGCATACGAGGTCCTATATAGATGTCGGCCTAGGTCGCATCTCTTTTATTTTCCGTTATTTACTTTCCGCATGTCATTGCTTTATTTATTTATGCATTGTTAATCTAGTGCGCATGGGCTAATCATGTTGGATTAAAGGTCCTCTATTCGAGGGAAATGTCTAAAGGCTATCTTTACCACGACGTTTTGCCGCGCCAGACAAAATATACTTGATTGAATGTGAAATACGTTCAATCGGGCATACGAGGTCCCATAAAGATGTCGGCATAGGTCACATCTATTTTATTTTCCGTTATTTACTATTCACGTGTTATTGCTTTATTTATTTATGCATTGTTAATCTAGTGCGCATGGGCTAATCATGTTGGATTAAAGGTCATATATTCGAGGGAAATGCCTAAAGGCTGCCTTTACCACAACGTTTTGTCGCGCCGGACGAAGTATACTAGATTGAATGTGAAATACGTTCAATCGGGCATACGAGGTCCCATATAGATGTCGGCCTAGATCGCTTCTCTTTTATTTTCCGTTATTTACTTTCCACATGTTATTACTTTATTTATTTATGCATTGTTAATCAAGTGTGCATGGGCTAATCATGTTGGATTAAAGGTCATCTATTCGAGGGAAATGCCTAAAGGCTACCTTTACCACGACATTTTGCCGCGCCGGACGAAGTATACATGATTGAATGTGAAATACGTTCAATCGGGCATACGAGGTCCCATATAGATGTTGGCTTTGGTCGCATCTCTTTTATTATTATGTTATTTACTTTTTACGTATCATTGCTTTGTTTATTTATGCATTGTTAATCTAGTGTGCATGGGCTAATCATGTTGGATTAAAGGTCCTCTATTCGAGGGAAATGCCTAAAGGCTACCTTTACCACGACGTTTCGCCGTGCCGGACGAAGTATACTTGATTGAATGTGAAATACGTTCAATCGGGCATACGAGGTCCCATATAGATGTTGACCTAGGTCGCATCTCTTTTATTTTTCGTTACTTACTTTCCGCATGTTAATGCTTTATTTATTTATGCATTGTTAATCTAGTGCGCATGGGCTAATCATTTTGGATTAACGGTCCTCTATTCGAGGGAAATGCCTAAAGGCTACCTTTACCACGACGTTTTGCCGCGCCGGACGAAGTATGTTTGATTGAATGTGAAATACGTTCAATCGGGCATACGAGTTCCATATAGATGTCGGCCTTGGTCGCATCTCTTTTATTATTTTTTCATTTACTTTCTGGATGCTATTCCGTCTGTTTACTTTTGCGTCGTTATTTGGTGCGCATGGGCTAATCGCGTTGATTAAAGGTCATCCATTTGAGGGAAATGCCTAAAGCCTACTTTTACCCCAATGTTTTGCCGTGTCGGGTATACAAGATCCCAAATGGACGTTGGCCAAAGCTCTTGGTCACACCATTCTTCTGTTGATCTTGTTATTCGCCTTTTTGGTTGTTATTTTTCATTTTTTACTTCGCATTCATGCTGTGTTAATGCTTGAGTGTTGCCTCTCGCGGTATATCGAATGGAAACCAAGACATAAATTTCGTAGCTGAATCCGAATGGACGATAGTGCGGTCTGTACTTGGGATACAACTCCACGTACCACTTGAAAAAACGTTCGTGCACGCGTTTATGTCATTTTAGATACCACTTTGGTAATCTCGTTCGAACGCGTTCTCAAGCGCTACACGAATGTATGCATTCTGCCTCATTTTTCTTTCAAACGCGTTTCCGAACGCTATACGAACGAATGCATTCTGTTTACCGTTCGAACGCGTTTCCAAACGCTACTCGAACGCATGCATTCTGTTTACCGTTCGAAAGCGTTTCCGAACGCTACACGAATGTGTACGCAGTGAATCAACTTCTCTTCCTCATATTTCATTCATGTTTGCTTCTTTGGTCATTTCTTTTGCATTACATACTTAATCATCTCACTTTATTATTGACGCTTTTTACCGTTATTATTTATTTATATTTTCGCATTTCTTTATTTGATATGTTTATGGAAATATGCGCTCGTTTTTATTTTATTTACTTTTATGGGTGTGCAAATTTGGGTGTTGATTAAATTATCTTGCATGTGTTTCATAAGACTTGGTTATACTATTGAATAAATCCTTTCATTACAATTGGCATAAGTAATGGACCATTCTGAACCCAACGGTTTGAGGTCTTCCCTTGCGAGGGGTGAGTGCGGCCTTAAATCATTTCCCAGTTCACACTGGGTGGCGACTCCATTCATACTCTGGTTTAGTCTCTGCGGGCTACTCCGTACTCCGACCGGGCCGCGAGCGCGGGCAGCGTCGCTATAGTCTGGCGACTCCACTGGGGATAGAGAATCAGCCCCGAAATAATGTCTTATAATATTTGTTATTTTTGCTTTAGTTAACCTTGTCTCATATATTTTGCATACCCTTTCTTACCTTGATGGCATCATGTATCGTGAAGTCATTTTCGCTCGAAGCGGCGGATCGTTATATGGTATCATCACTCGTTGGCACGTACCTTAGGGTATAAAAAAGGTGCGCTCACTTGGTCGCTCGAACCCTTGAGTGGGGAGACCTAGTTGTGGGCAACCCTTCGCCGGCGGGAGCCTTTATCTATGCTCTTATAAACCCGTATATGTACCATAGTTGTATGACCTATAAAAGCCACCATTTTATGCTTGTGTTTGGGACCATCATCATTTGGATCCAGTTGGACTTCTCGTCATAAGATACGAACTTGTTGGGCCACTTAAACTGGGACGAGTTTATGTCTTATGACGATTCGGCCAAAAGCTTCCAAAATATCGATGAGCCACTTTGTGTTTGGGCCCCATATTATTTGAAGTTGTTTAGCCACGTTATCGTAAAAGTGTAAACCTGTTGGGCCTTTTTCAATTAGGACAAGTTTGCACATCGCAATAATATGATTGAATGCTTTAAAATGATAATGGGCCAACTTGTATGAAAACCTTAATGGGCTTAGAAAGTCCAAACATGACATACTGGTGCATATGAGAGAATGATTTTGTGTACCCCATATTGGTGCATAGGATAAGCCACACCTAGGACAGAAATGGACTTACCACGAGTGTGGAAGAAATAAGGTCGGAATGACATACTGTTTTGATAACCACATATATCTTATATATCTCATGCATCACACGCGTACATGCATCATGCTAACTCATAGTTTCAACAGCCATCATATATATCTGTTGGGTTAGAGAAGAAGGAAGACTCGTAAAAAAAATAGTTGGCAAACATGAGTGAGTCAGATAATGAGGTTTCCCACATGGACCAATTGAGACCACATCACTAGATTACTGAGTGTAGACAACAGAACCTGGGCGACGCTGTTCTAGGCTCACGGCCTAGTTGGGAAGTACGAAATAACATGGAGTCGCCACCCGGTGTGAACCGGGACAAAGGTTTAAGGCCGCACTCACCCCTCGCAAGGGAAGACCTCAAACCGTTGGGTTCAGAATGGTCCCTTACTTATGTCACTTGTGATGATATAATTTGTGCAATAAACTAACCGAATCTATTCATCATTCATGCTCAAGGGTACTTAGATCTAACATGCTTTCATCCAAATAATTTCACGCAATGTAACACAACAAGCATATTGAACCATTAAATCAACATGTATAAATCATTACCCAAACGCATCATAAACTAAGAACATGCATAATGGACAACCTAAACATGCTTTAACAAATAAATAACAAACTAAATTAAACCATGCTTTAAATAATAAACATATAACCTAAAGACTATAACATGCTCATATACAAATTTGGATGAGACGAGATACGTGTATCTTAAGTGGTACGTGGCATTGTATCCCGAGTGCAGACCATACTACCGTCCATTCGGAATCGGCTATGGAATTTACGTCCGGGTTTCCATCCGATATACCACAAAAGGGAACACATATCCCGCTCACCCAACAATCACATCATGCTTCAAACGACTCTCATGCCATTATATATCAAAATAAATAAAACAACAATAAAGAAGATAAGTAGAAAGGTGCCCTCAGGTCTAACCTCTTTTGTCGTCTAAGAAAGGGCGTTACACGTCCGTTGGAAGGGTGAATGATCCGCTACTCTTTTAGTTCACCAACTCAACATCTTTCCTCACTGTTTTGCTGTTCGGGCTGCTGTTTCAGTTCGTTTCGCTGCTGCTTCGCTGCTGCTACGTTTCAGGTCACTGTCTTGATGGTTTAGCGGACTGTTTTGGGTGATTTTGAAGGCTTAGGGAGGTGCGTTTGTGGGGATTTTTTAGGGAAACTTTATGGAGGTTTTTGGGATGGTGTTTTGATGATTTTAGGACTGTTTTATGGGTTAAAGACGCAACAAGAACTGACCAGAACAGGGGACGAAACTGTGCAGTTCAAGGTGCAGTGAGGGGTGTTTTGGGACTGTTTTGGGCGCTGAATTGGAGCTGTGAATGGGGGGTCTTTTGTGCGAATTTGGGGCTGTATTTGAGGCTTATTTTAAGGTGTTTTAGGGCTGTGAATGGTGGCTAGAACTCGGCAATGGAGGGCTGTGAAAAGGGGTTTAGGCGTGAAGGGTGTTGGTGAATGATGAATGATGCGGCAATGGAGGGTGCTTAGGTTTAATGATTCGGCAATGGAGGCTTCAAGGAGGTTTTGGACGTGCAAGGAGGCTTCAAGGAGGTTTTGGACGTGCAAGGAGGCTTGAGAAAGTGTTGGGAAGTGCTTGGGGGAGTATGTGTGCTAGGTTTTGAATGGGGGGTGAAGGCCTCTTTTTATAGGCAAAGAGAGAAGACTTTCCTAATTTGAATAGGAGAAGGATTTCTCATTGATGGTGACATCTCCTAATTTGTATCTCACAAGAATGTATCTCCTTTTTAGGATGGTGATTGCTTTTGATTAGGAAGGGATCTATGAGATTTATTTTAATTAGGAAGGGATTTGACTTGATTTTAGCATGTGATAAATGTGCATATCCCTAATCTAGGAAGCCATGGGCGTGAATAAGGCTATATGGGCGTGGGCTTTGGTTTGACTTGGTTTGACTTGGGTATTTGGGTTTGGTTTGGGTATTTTGGGTCTGGTTTGGGTTTGGTAGGTGGTCTATGGGGGTTTTGGGCCTAAGATAAGCTTTGAAACGGAAGTCCAACAAGCAACCGAAGCTAAACAACGAGGTTAAATCCAACAAAAATTCCATTTTCCAACTTTACCCTTCCAACGTCCGTTTCCCGCGGCTTTCATGACTAAAGAAGTAGTTGCCTCCATACGAGACTCATCATTGGGCTAATGTGTAAAAATACAATGCCTACAGTCGCCCCCACTTTGATGGGACTTGTGCAGTGTGTGACAATGACAATCCTATCAAAGTACGTGCAATGCATTTTTACTTACCTGGCTCGCCAGCTGTCACATGGTCTGCCTGCTGTGCTGAATTGATAGTGCTAAACCCCGTACCTAGGGCGTCGCGGTTGCGTCTCTGTACCTAGAGTGCCGCAGTGATGATGTTGGTTGTCTGGATGCTAACCCCGTACCTAGGGTGTCGCAGGGACGTCTCCGTACCTAGAGAGCCACAAATGTCTGAATAGTCCACATGTCGTACCTGGCGTGCTAACCCCGTACCTAGGGCGTCGCTGTGGTCTGAATGCTAACCCCGTACCTAGGGCGTCGCAGTGACGCCTCCGTACCTAGAGTGCCACAAATGTCTGAGTGCTAACCCCGTACCTTGGGTGTCGCGGTGACGTCTCCGTACCTAGAGAGCCACAAATGTCTGAATAGTCCATATGCCGTACCTGGCGCGCTAACCCCGTACCTAGGGCGTCGCTGTGGTCTGAATGCTAACCCCGTACCTAGGGTGTCGCAGTGACGCCTCCGTACCTAGAGTGCCACAAATGTCTGAATGCTAACCCCGTACCTAGGGTGTCGCAGTGACGTCTCCGTACCTAGAGAGCCACAAATGTCTGAATAGTCCACATACCGTACCTGGCGTGCTAACCCCGTACCTAGGGCGTCGCTGTGGTCTGAATGCTAACCCCGTACCTAGGGTGTCGCAGTGACGCCTCCATACCTAGAGTGCCACAAATGTCTCTGAATGCTAACCCCGTACCTAGGGTGTCGCAGTGACGTCTCCGTACCTAGAGAGCCACAAATGTCTGAATAGTCCACATGCCGTACCTGGCGTGCTAACCCCGTACCTAGGGCGTCGCTGTGGTCTGAATGCTAACCCCGTACCTAGGGTGTCGCAATGACGCCTCCGTACCTAGAGTGCCATAAATTTCTGAATGCTAACCCCGTACCTAGGGTGTCGCAGTGACGTCTCCGTACCTAGAGAGCCACAATGTCTGAATAGTCCACATGGGGTACCTGGCGTGCTAACCCCGTACCTAGGGCGCTCTGTGTGTCGGATTGCTAACCCCCTACCTAGGGTGTCGCAGTGACGCCTCCGTACCTAGAGTGCCACAAATGTCTGAATGCTAACCCCGTACCTAGGGTGTCGCAGTGACGTCTCCGTACCTAGAGAGCCACAAATGTCTGAGTGCTAACCCCGTACCTAAGGTGTCGCAGCTGTGATATCTCCATACCCGGAGTGCCGTACCTGGCAAAACTAATCTGATATCTCCATACCCAGAATGCCGTCCCTGGCAGAAACTGATTTGAACCAATGTGGGCCTCGCCCGCAGAATGCCATACCCTGAAGATCTAATGCTGAACCTAATGTGGGCCTCGCCCCATGAATGCCATATCCCGGTAATTCTGTTACTGATGTTGATCTAATGTGGGCCTCGCCCCCAGAATGCCATACCCGCGGAACTGATACTGAACCTAATGTGGGCCTCGCCCCCTGAATGCCATACCCGGCAAATCTACTACTGCGCCGATTCTCTATTTTGCACACTGTAGTGCCTCTCTTCG